>BDUI01012547.1:5026-22249 GCA_002335545.1 Apodemus speciosus
AAAAAAAAAAAATCTACCACACAAAGTACTAAGGGTAGTAAATGAGAGTGTATTGCATTCCTATAGATTAATTACCACCAGGAAAGAAATAAAACAAAAACACACTCAGATAATATAATGCTCATATTCATTAGTTATAGATTGTCATTGTACAACATGTCAATATAATGAATATAATTTTAATTAACAAGTTAATTTTTAAAGGAACATAAAATGAAGCTCATATGTCACTTATGATAATGTAAAGTTTCACACTAAATTCCCATAGAGTGGAAAAAAAAACTCTAAGAAAAGATTTACCAGCTCTTTGTGAAGAACATTGTTAGGAGTGCTTAAAAGAAAGTTCTAAGTCAATAAGATGAAGAAGATACAAAAAGCTAACACAGAAGAAGCAAGCCCCTACAACAGAATTCACCAAAAATTACAATAAAATCAACTAGGAAAGAAAAGCAATTACTTGAGAATTCTGAAACTGTAATGGCAGAGACAGACAAGAAAAAGTGCCAAAACAAAAGTTCCATAACAGAAATGGATTTCCAGATGTTGCTTTTTTTCAATCGCCCAAGCACTGACATTTTCACTGCTTGTGAAGAAACTGTTGGGCATTGCCACTCCCAATAGAAGATGTAAATAGGACTCTGTAAACAATAATATATAGTCAAGTATCTTTTTTCTTTTCAAAACTTTTCCCCATCATCCTTGTCCAGAATACTATTCTTTTCAAGAGCTGTTATGAGATATTGTGGGGATTAAGCCAGGTTACTTATACCCTGATAAAATTCTCCCAGTATCTTTAGAATTATGAGTAAATGAAGCTCTATAGTTGAAGGCAGCACCTTCCATCACTTCCTTAATTTCACATTCATCCGCAATGGTACATACATGAAGAAAGCTCCCCACAACTCCTGTTTGTTACTTGGTTCATCCTGAATGGTATTGACATTTTACAAACACTTGTGCTGTTTAGTTTTTGTCAAGTTAATAAAATGACAGACACCAGGGAAAAATGAAGCTCAGTTGAGGAACTGCCCCCATAGCATTGGCCTATAGGCATATTGGTGGGTCACTGCCTTGACTGATTGTTGTGGGAGGGCCTATCCCATTGTGGGTCCAGCCCTAGCCAGGCAATCTWGGTTTGTGTGAGAAACCTAAATAAAAAAGCCATGGCAAGAAAGCCAATAATCAGCAATGGTTCATGCCCTCTCATTAGTTCCTGAGTCCGGTAACTGTAAAGTGTGGATGAGATAAAGCTTTTCTTTCCCAACTTCTTTCTGGTCAGTGTTTGATCACAGCAACAGAGAAACTAACTAGGGCAGACTGTTTTCCACATGCTCAGGAAAGTGTGTGATACATGCCTTCATTGATGGCGATGATGTCCTGTGGAACTCTAGAAAATCTCAGCACTCATGTGACAAGCCTTTTGCTATGCTATTATATATATGCTCTGAGGTTATTGCACCTCTAATTATTATATTTATTGTTGATATTAACATGTCATTTTCTTCTGTCTGTAGATGAGGTTGATTGGCTTTGATGTTATCTTAATGCTGGCTTTATCTGTTAGAAAATTTTACCTTCCCTCATATTTTTGAAGAGGGTAAGGTGGACTGATACTGATTCGTTTAACTATTGTTAGTATTGGCTGGCCAATGAATAAACATGAGATTGTATTTTTCTTCATGAGAAGCTTTATGAATACTCACTAAGTAGTTGTTAGAAAGTTGTTCAACATTCCTAGTTTTTATTAAGACAGGTTTTAAAATTTTTGTGAGTTTCTACATTTGTATAAATGTCATTGACCTCCATCTATCAGAATGTAACAGTTCTGTTACTTTGTGTAACTAAAAAGTAATAGTGACCTACTTTATTACTTAAGATATTTGATACTGATTTTTTCTTAGTTAATAGAAACAATAGTTGCCAATTGTGTAGATCTTTCTGAAGAACCAATTCTTGATTTTTTTTTTTATTATAGCTACTGATTTTCTCTAATGATTATGTTGTACATCTTTCCTTCTGCTGGTTTGGAACTTTGCTTTGTCTTGCAGATGGTCTTGTATATCAATTTCAAACCTCAACTGGTTTTGTTGCACCCATTAAAGCTGTTGGGTATAGTTTCCCCTCTTTGCCTAATAGTGTTTTTGGTTAATTTTATTTCATGTCCTTACCCTGATGCTTATTTAGAATGTGGAGCTTAATACTCATCTGTATATGGTTTGTTCAACTTTTCTTCTGTTATGATATTCAAGATCATTGTATTATATTTGGGAAGAGAGTTGACATTATTTTACTCTTAAAATAGTTATTGACAAGTTCTTGATGGTCTTCACTGGAAGACATGAAAGCCTGAACTTATGTATGCAATAAAAATTTTCATGTAAACAATATGTAGGTGAATACAGCAAAAGTTTTATTCTGTCAATCTTATTTTTTTTGGTAAAACTAATCTATAAAATCATATGTTTAACTGATGGGAGGTAGTATATTTAATATTGATAAAAAACACATATACCAGCTGTACAAATGTAGTTATTTTTTATTAAAAAAGGAGTCTTAGAATATATGAAAAATGAAAGACTTGATAATTAAAAGTACTTTTTAGGCTAAATACCTGTGTGCCTCTATAGGAACCTTCAGTTGCCTAGAATTTACATTTGTAAAATACAATTATTAAATTAGATATTCTCATGATCTCCACAAAAATGTCAGAGGAGAGAATAAATTTTCCAGTGGTTAGCTTAACAAGGTCCTAAAAYGAGTTTTTTAAAGTAAAATCTGTACACTAACTTAAAATACAAAATGACCATTTGGAAATATAATCTGTCTCTTCCCCCAGCCTGTTTTAGAAACTCAGGTTTTCCTTGAATCTATTAAACATATTTTCTCAGAGTTATCAGTAAATATTTATTTTTCAAATATCAATATCAATAAATCAAGCCATGTTATCCATTTTGAAACATTGAAAAGAATATAAGTRACAAAACTTAGAAAGATTTAGGAAGCATTAATAATAAAAGCAATATTGAATCACATGTAAAATAATAAAATCAAATGCATTGACATTCAATGGAAAGTAATTAAAGCCTAATGACTTTGACTTTGATTCATATGAAATTGAAGATTTTATATCAGCAGCAGTCACAGAGCAGCACACTGCATCCCACCTCACATCTCTGCCTTCCTCCCAAGAGAATGGCATTAACAAGTATCACACACACACACACCAACCACTGTTCCAATAACCACATCCCTGGGCCTGTGGGGACACCAGCAAGCCTAGAAGCCATAGGCCTGTCCACCTGGTAAGAGCTTCATCTTTCTTCTGGACTGAAACTACAAGTGTAGCAGTTGCARACCACCACAGCCTGCTCCAGCCACCTCACTGTTCTAACTGCCTCTCAGGAGGCATGCAAAAACTGGAAACATGTAGTTCCACCCACCTCCTAGGATGCCTGCCCTAAAGCAGGTCACTCAGGGCAACTAATACCCTAAACAACTAGATGGCAAAAAGCAAGCATAAGAACACAATCAACAGAAGCCCATCCAATATGGTACTCTCCTACTACAGCAAACCCTGAATATCCTAATACACCTGTAGAGCCTTAAATCCCATCTCATAAAGATTATAAAAAGCCTTTAAGAGGATATAAATAATTCCCTTAAAGAAATACATGAAAACACATTCAAATGAGTAAAACCCCTTAAAGAAGAATAAAAATAGCTCTTGAAGAAATGCGGAAAAATAAAATGGTTTGGATTCTAAAATGGAACTAAAAGCAACAAACAAAACAAAAATGGAGGCAACACTGGATAGGGTAAAACCAGTAAAGGGAACAGGAACTACAGATTCAAACATCTCCAACAGAATAAAAGACATAGAAGAGAGAATTTCAGACATAAAAGATACCATAGAAGAAATGGATACATTGATCAATGAAAATGCCAAATGTAATTTTTTCTAACTCAAAACATCCAGTAAATTTGGATTACGATGAAAGACAATGTCTACGAAAAATTGGAATAGGAGAGGATGAAGATTGCTACTTCAAAGGACCAGAAAGCATGAACAAAATTATAGAAGAAAACTTAGCTAACCTAAAGAAAGAAGGGATGGCTATACATGTACAAGAAGCTTACAGTACATAAAATAGATGGGACCATAAAAGAAAATCCACTTGTCTATAACAATCAAGTGTACATTAAATATACCATAAAAAGCAAGGATATTAAAAATCTGCAATGGAAAATGTCAATTATCATAAAGGTAAACCAACAGAATTATACCTGACTACTCCACAGAGATTCTAAAAGTGAAAAGATCCTGAATAGATATCATACAGATGCTAAGAGACCATAGATGTCAGCCTATACTCTTATAGCAAGCACAATTCTAAATATAGATGGAGCAAACAAGCTATTTCATGACAAGACAAAATTTATACAATATATTTCTACAAACTCAGTCCTACAAGGATACTACAAGAAAAACTCTAACACAAGTACACTAACTCTACCCAAGAAACACAATAAATTAACACAGCAAAATGAAAAGAAAAAACACAGACACACACACACACACAAACACACAGACACATACACACACACAGGGGATAGAGAGAGGGATGGAGAGAGAGAGTAGGGTAGAAAGAGAATAGGAGGGAGGGAGAATGAAGGGAGAGACATTCAGCATAAAAATAACAGGAACAACAAATCATTGGTCATTAATAAGTCTCAACACCAATGGGCTCAAGTCACCAGTTAAAAGGAACAGACTAACAAAATGGATACATAAACAGGATCCATCATTCTGCTGCTTACAAGAAACAGACCTCAACAAAATTGTAGACATTATCTCAGAGGAAAGATCTGCTAAAAGTTTTCAAGCAAATGGACAAAAGAAAAAAGCTAGAGTAGCCATCCTAAAACCTAATAAAATATATTTTTCTATCAAAGTTTTGCAAAAAGACAGGGAAGTGCACTTTACACTCATTAAAGTAAAACTCTAGCACATGACATCTCAGTTCTGAACATCTATGCCACAAATGCAAGTGTATTTGTAAAAGAAACTTTAATAAAGCTTAGATCACACATTGAACCATACACAATAATAGTGGAAAATTTCAATACCCTACTTTCACCAATGGACAGGTCATCAAAACAGAAGTTAATGAAACTGACAGATCTTAAGAAACAAATGGATTTAACAGACATCTACAGAATCTTTTACCCTAAATAATATATATTATATTCACATATATAATATATATGTAATATTGCATATATCTTCTTCTTAGCACCTCACAGAACTTTCTCTAAGGTTGACTAAATAATCAGGCACAAAGCAAGCCTCACCATATACAAGAATATTGAAATAACCACATATTAATGCTGACTTCAGCAATGAGAGAAAAAAGAGAAAGCCCATATATTTATGAAACCTGAACAACTACTAAAAAAATACATGGTCAGTAAAGAAATAAATAAAGACTTTCTACAATTAAATGAAAATGAAGTATTATTATACCAAATCTTATGGGACACAGTGGAAGCAGTAATAATAAAAAAACTCATAGCAATAAGTGCATGCATAAAGAAATTGGAGAGCTCTCATACTAGCAACATAACAGTACACCTAAAAACCCCAGAACGAAAAGAAGTGAACACACCCAAGAGGATTGAATAGCAGAAAAGTGGGAAGGGGTGGATGGGGGAACAGGGGGAGGGAAAAGGGCATATGGAACCTTGGGGGGGGGCAGGGAACCAGGAAAAGGGAAATGAAATGTAAATAAAGAATATATCCAATAAAAAAATGTTGAGATAAAAACTCTGTGTTGAAGTCAATCAATTAGAAACAAAGAGAACTATACAAAGAATCAAAGAACACATGAGTTGGTTCTTTCAGAAAATCAAAAAGACAAATCCATAGTCAAACTAACGAAAAGGCACAGAGACAATATCCAAATTAACAAAATCATAAATTAAAAGAGAAACATACCAATACAAACTGAGGAAATAAAAAAATCTTTAATTTTACTTCGAGAGCCTATGAAAATCTAAATGAGAGAGATAACTTTCTAGATAGTTACCACATACTGAAGTTAARTCAAGTTCAAGTAAACTATCTAAACAGTCACATAACACCTAAGGAAATAGAAACAGTCATTAAAAATATCATAACCAAAAAATTCCCAGAGAGATGATTTTACTGCAGAAATTCTACCAGACCAGTAAAGAAAAGTTAACTCAAATGTTGAAATAAATATTTAAAAAATATCTTTTACAAATATACATCTAATAGAGAGTTGCTATTTACCACACATAAAAAATCAGAAACAACAAAAACACAGAAAACAAATAAACCAATTCAAAGTAGAATATAAAACTAAACAGAGTTCTCCTCTTCATTGTGGGTAGGATTTCAAGCTGATATGACTCTTTTGGAAATCACTTTGACAGTTCCTCAAAAGGCTGCGAATTGATAGGCCTCATGATACAGCTATACAGGTCTTGGATACATACCTAAAGGACTCTACATGTTACTATATACACACTTGTTCATCAGTGTTCATTGCTTCGCTACTCATAGTAGGTAGTACTTAAAAGCAGGCTATCTGCATCAACTAATAGATTGCAAGAATGTGGTACATTTACACAATAGAATATTACTCAACTGATAAAAAATGAAGTTATGAAAACTCGAGATCAGTGGATGGAAATAGAAATACTTATGCTGAGTGAAGTAACACAGACCCAAAAAGGCATAGATGTTATGATTCCTTTATATATGGATGTTAGCTTTTAAGCTTAAAATATGTGTCTCAACCCCAAACAACCACAGAAATTCATTTGGAAGGGATTTAGGGGCAAAGAGGATCTCCCAAGAAAGGGAAATAGAATATAGTGTTATGAAAAACTAACAGGAAAAAGGAGAACAGAAAGATTACATTGGAGGGGATAGGACATGCGGTAAAGGGTGAAATATGGAGAAGCACAACTAATGCAGGGCCCCACGTATATTTGCAAGTAAAGAAGTGTAGAGAAGGGGGTACTGTTGGAGTATTTGTTTTATTATTTTATTGGATTCTTATACCTCTAACACCCTTCAAACCCTTATACCACCTGAATCCCTTCTACCTCCCCAAAAATAATTAGAAGAGAAAATATTCTGTGGGACACATTGTGATACTATACACTTTTCACCAGAACATTTTTTTTCTGACTGTTTGTCATTTGTATAAAGGAGACCAACTTATTTCTTTGAGCTAATTTTTGAGCTAAGATTCTACTAGAGAACTATCTATAGCTGATAAACAACTTCAACAAAGTGCCTGGATATAAAAGGAGGAGGTTGGAAGGGCAGAGATAAGGTATTATGGGATGGGGGGCTTTAGTAGAATCAAGGTACATAATATGAAATTCACAGAGAATCAATAAAAAGTTATAATAATAATAATAATAATAATAATAATAACAATAATAATAATAATAATTCCAAGCAAAGGGTTTATTACTCACCTCAGTGGATTGTGTTTACATACATGGCCTTTATATTTTGATGTACCTTAAACCACTCAATAGCTGGGCCACTGCCTAAACTGCATACAGTTAATCCCAAGTTACTACTGACTAATTCTATGATCTATCTTGGCTTCTCTGGACTCAGAGTGCTTCCCATCTTGGTTGTGGTCTGGACAGAGCTCTTCCAGCTCCTTCACATGGAAGCTATGCTTCTATGTCCTGCACTCTTCCTGGGTATGGTGTCTCTCTTCTCCTCCACACAGTCCTGGCATGGCTGAGCTCCTTCTCCTTTCTCTTCCTCCCAGTCCCAAGCCCAGGAATCCTAAACCTTTTCTATGTCTCTTTTTCCTAGCTATTGACTGTTTGCATTTTATTTATCAATAAATTCAGTGTCTTACACATGGACTCTCTCGTGCAACTTACAAGACCAAAATTGCCATTAGAATTCAAGCAGCATTAGGCCAAACTACATACTAATTCTACTTAAAATATTCCATTAAATATATACAGAAGGGGCACTATCTAGTTAATTCTATGAGACCACAGACATTCTGATACCTAAATTACACAAAGACTCACCAAAGAAGCTGAACTGCAGACCAATTTTGCTTATGAACATCAACACAAAGATACTCAATAAATTCTGGCAAACTGAACCCGCAACTTCATCAAAACCATCTTTCACCACGGGCAAGAAGTCTTCAACCAGGGATTTTGGGTTGGATAAATATACAAAAATCCATCTATCTACTATATAAACAAAATGAAAGACAAAAATCATATTATCATCTCCTTACATGCTGCAAAAACACTTGACAAAAACCCAACAACCCTCTTCACTGAAAATCTTGCAAAGAACATGGATTCAAATAATGTGCAGTAAGCCAATAGCCAATATAAAATTTAATGGAGAGAAATTGAAGTAATATCACTGAAATTAGGGACAGTACAAAGCTATTCTCTTTCTCTACTTCTCTCTCTTCTACTTCTCTCTCTCTCTCTCTCTCTCTCTCTCTATATATATATATATATATATATATATACATATATATTCATATTCAATATTATACTTGAATTTCTACCTAGAGCAATGAGATAACATAACAAGATTAAGGGAATACTTATTGGAACAGATGAAGTCAAGGTAACACTATTAATGGATATGATAGTATACATAAGTGATCCCAAAGATTCTACCAGAGAACTATCTATAGCTGATAAACAACTTCAAAAAAGTGCCTGGATATAAAATTAGCTCGAAGAAATAAGTTGGTCTCCTTTATACAAATGAGAAACAGATAGAAAAAGAAATAAAGAAAAGATCCCCATTCACAATAGCCACAAATAAAGTAAATATCTTGGCATAACTCTAACCATGCAACTAAAAAAAAAGAAAGAAAGAAAGAAAGAAAGAAAGAAAGAAAGAAAGAAAGAAAGAAAGAAAGAAAGAAAGAAAGAAAGAAAGAAAGTCTGGCAGAATCACCATCCTTGATCTCAAGCTGAACTATTGAGCAACAGTGATTAAAACAGAACTATTGAGCAATAGTGGTTAAAACACTGCATGGTACTAGTACAGAAATAGACAAATTGATCAATGGAATAGAATTGAACTCCCAGAAATAAACCTAGACACCTATGGACATTTGATTTTTGAAAAAGATGTCAAAGTCATAAAATGGAAAAAGAAAACATCTTAAACAAATGTTGCTGTTTTAACTGGAGAACTGCAGGTAGAAGAATGCAAATAGTTCCATATTTATCACCTCGCACAAAACTCAGAGCCAATTGGATCAAGGATTTCAACATAAAACTGGATACACTAAACCTAATAAAAGAGAAAATAGTAAATACCCTGAAATGCATTAGTACAGGATAAATTTCCTGAACAGAAAACTCATGACCCTGAGACCAACAATTGATATATAGATATTCATGAACCTGAAAAACACAGTCAACAGCACAAGTCAGCAACCCACAGATTGGGAAAGAATCTTCACTAACCATACTTCTAATAGAGGGATAATATACAAAATATAACAAGAACTCAAGAAGTTAAACTCCAACAAACCAAATAACACAATTTAAAAATGGAGCATATAGCTAAACAGAATTATCAACAGGGGAATTTCAATTGCCTAAGAAGCAGTTAAAGAAATGCTCAGTATCCTTACTCAGTGGGGGAATTCAAATAAAAATGACAATGAGATTCAATTTTTWAAAAAAAATAATTATTTTATTTATTTATATTTGAAAAGCTGTCCCCCTCCTAGAGTTCTTTACCCTCTCATACATTTAGCTCTGAGAGGGTGTCAAATTACCACCTTTCCCACCACCACCCACTAGATCAATTAAACAATAAAGGGAGAACAAGATTATACAAACTAAGATTCCATCATACACACATCAGAATGGCTAAGATAAAAAAAAAAAAAACCAAGGGATAGAACATGCTGTCACCAATTTGAAGAAAAATAATACTCCCCCATTGCTTATAGGATTATAAACTTCTTTAACTGTTCTAGAAATCAATCTGGTGGTTTCTCAGAAATTTTGAAATTGTTCTACTTGAAGACCCACCTACACTACTCTTGGGCATATACCCAAAAGATGCTCCACCAAACCTCAAGGACATGTGTTCTTCTTTGTTCATAGCAGCTATATTCATAATAACCAGAAACTTAATTCTATTTACACAATGGAATATAATGTGGGTTTTAAAATTAAGGAAATCATTAATTTCACAGGCAAATGGACAGAACTAGAAAATATCATACTGAGTGAGGTAGCCCAAACCAAAAAGGACACATATGTTATATACTTGCTGATATGTGGATATTAGCTATAAAGTACAAAATACCCAGAATACATCCCACGGACCCAAAGAAGTTAAACAAGATGCAAGAGCTAAGCGAGGATGTTTGAATCACACTTAGAACAGGAAAGAAAATAGGCATAGGTGACAGAGAAGGGGAGGAAACTGGGTTGGTGAAGGAAGGGATAGGGAAATGAAGAGGCAGGATCAGGTTCAAGTAGAGAAAGCAGAAGGTTCCAGAGGCCAAGGAAAGTGAATGAAATAAGCAGCTGTTGGGGGGTGGGTGGGAAGGAAGAATCTCTAGGAAATCCAAGTGTCCTGAAGTAGGGGAGGCCCCAAGGAATCAGTGCAGAAGACTTTAGCAAGATGTCTAACAGTTGAGACATGAAACCTGAAAAGGCCTCCTCCAGTAGCCTGGTAGAAACCTTAGTGAAGAGATAAGGATACCAACCTACTCACAAAACTTTAGACCCAAAATTTGTCCTGTCTAAAAGAAAAGTAGGGATGGAGCAGAGAAAAAAAGAAAAAGAAAAGAAAAAAGAAAGGCCAACCAATTTAATCAGTGTAGTGTTGGAATTGATGCTTGAGGTCGTATTCCCAATTGGTTATTGATCCACCAATAAAGATGTTAGCAGAAAATGAGCTGGGCACAGTAGACAAAACTTCCAGCTCCTGGAAGGAAAGCTAGCAAACACAGGAGAACTAGAGAAGGAGGTGAGTGCAGCAACAGGAGATAATGTCAATCAGTCATGTGAGTTTGAGGTTGAGCTGGCCATTGAACACTCTATTTGATTATACCTTGGTGTAACAGGGGAGGTTTCGCAGTGCCCAGTCATTGAGTTGGCAAAGGCATTTTAAGATTAACTGGTATGGTGTGATGTGCACGTGTGTGTGTGTGTGTGTGTGTGTGTGTGTGTGTGTGTGTGTGTGTGTGTGTGTGTGAGTGTGTGTGCTATATTTTTATCCATGAATTCAAGGGAATTTGGATGGGATCTGGTAGCATGGCCCATTCCCAGAGCTTAGGAAGAGTAACAAAAGCTACACACTATAGATCGTGTGCAACATGGAAGGCAAGAATACATTATAAATTTAAGAAATTCTTGGATGCATTACATAAAAGGTGCTATAAGTGTAGGAAGAAAAGAGAATTGTTTTCTCAGCAGAGAGAGTCTCATGGCTCCAGCATGGGAAACATGAATGAAAGAACACAAGGAATGTCTCAGCTCAATGATGCTGGAATCCCCTGCTATGCAAAGAGACAGGATGGAGGTTCTGAGGCACAGAGCCGGATAGTAAAAGCTTCCTGCTTCATATAAACAGGTAATCAAGGATAGATATTTAAAAYGTGATTTTCTTAAGGATAAAAGGAAATACAGATTTTACCTGAACCTCATGGGAATTTTGTCTTGCATTTCAGAACTGATATAAAGAATTATATATGAGACACAGAGAATCAGATATTCCTCTGTAATTGATTTTTTAAGGTAAAAGAGAGTATAATGGTAATTGTTTAAACATTCTTAAGTATACAGAAATATTAAGCTCCACAGAAGGGTGAAGTTAGGGAGATTAGATAAAAAAAAAAAAATAGGGAAGATTTGAAAAAGTCTTGCCAGGATGATTACTCAAGATCTTTGAACATGTTCTACTCATGGGATTTCTGGGATTTTTTTGCCTGGTTTGACAAATGGAGCCTTGAAATAGGCTTATTCCATAACTAGACAAAGATATCAAATAATAATTTAGGCCTTGACCTCATCAAGTTTGAGGCAGGGGAAGAGCAGAATTTGTTTAGAGTGATTTTTTGCTTTGAATTCTTTCATTTATCAAAATGAGTGTGGTTTTGAGTTTGGTAGTTATATTAAAATTTCCCTGGGAGAAAGGTCAGGTTAAATGTTTAATAATTTCTAGTTACTGGACCAAGGACTTGTTATTTTGGAAGAGAGGCTTTGTATGTGTGTTGACAGGAAAGGAGAAGAGTCTTTGAACTCCATCCACAGTCACATGGATCAGATATGACAGGGAGAGACACCCAAAGAACTAGAAAAATCAAGAGAATCAAACAAGACAAGTAAAGATACTTTATGCCATCTTTCACATGGCATGAATAAAGACTTATTATACTTGTGTATTATGAAAATTAACTAATGAAAAAGATAGTTATATCTTACACCTGTTTAAACATGGACTAAAATTTCATCATTAACTAATCTGTGTATGCTGCAAAATCTATATGAATATTTTAATGGACTACAATTTTGATTGTGAGATTCATATATTACAAAATGTATAGCTTTGGAGAGATAAATCCTCAGAGATGCCGAACTGACCTGCTGGGCACCCTGCTTCTGGCTGTTGCCCAAAACATCTTTGGGGATTGCCGCTGATTCCACTTCATCTCACCTCATCCAACCTTTCACCAGATTTAGTCCAAAATCTAGTCAAGCACAGAGCCTTCTACATATACAGAGACTAGATAACAGATGTCAAAGTTAGCTTTCTTAAGTCTACACAAGTTTTCTAATTGAACTACGCCTCCCCATCCCCTTAAAGGATTTTTGTCACCCTTATTTAGCACGAATAAGTTATGAACAGTTGTCAGCCCAATTCCCTGTGTTTGAGTATCTGCTAATAATTATTTTGCAAATTATAAATAAGTTGTCATTTTAAGGGATAATTTGGAAATTGTCATAATTTTTAACATGGAGGAAATAGATGGGAGGGATTACTAAGTTTTATCCTTCAACAAGGCATGTGTAGCCATAATCTTTATTGGTCAGAATTTTTATAATGGATGCAAAATTGAAGTTATAATTTCTTACATTAGTATAGAGTTTATATATTGATAGAAAATTAGGGTTTCCATTGATAAAATTTCTTATATTAATACTACATTTGAAATTAATATTGATACTCTTAGGCTTTGTAACCATGTAACTCATTTAAAAATGCAAATCTTAGACCCAGTCCTTCTAATAAATGGTTTTTAAAAACTGGTTTTAGATTATTAATCAACACAAGTTAAGGGTCAGATAGCAAACTCATAATTATGTTAGTTTCTAATTTTATTATAAGAATGTATTTTTTATAATAGTCAGAAATAGCGATG
This sequence comes from Apodemus speciosus, assembly GCA_002335545.1. Lineage (NCBI taxonomy): Eukaryota > Metazoa > Chordata > Mammalia > Rodentia > Muridae > Apodemus > Apodemus speciosus. Next base: position 18,466 of record BDUI01012547.1, read on the forward strand.
AGTAGTTAATGTTTAATAGTTCAAATATAACTTATATGCATAGATCATCTTCAAAAACATCAGAAGTCCACAGAATCTGACATTTAATCATTTCATTATTATTAGATCATTTAGATAGAGACATGTCTGCTCCGGACAGCAAACCCTTCTTGGTTCAAAGAAGTAACTGAACACTTTACCTCCAGGCAAGGTTGCTTATCCTGGCAAGGTAGCAATGGGCCAGAAATTGCCTGTTTCATGCTCAGACAAAATGCTGTCCAGGAAAAGGACACTCTGTGTGGAATAGTGGATGGATAGCTCTGCCAAGACGGGAAGAAGAGTCTTTTATAATCCTGTCTGCAAAGGTCTGTCAGATGATTCTCGCCAAAAAGCTAATGACAGATGCTCCAGGGCTGTCCAGGTAGTCAAMTGTCTCAAAAATTGTTTAAGTTTGAGAAGCTATGTTTGATGCTTCCTACACACCCATGTAATATTTAAGTAGTTATCAGATTTCTGACGGAGGTAAAGACTAGTTACAGTCTCCTTATAAAATTGAAGTTGTTTAACATTGAGAGAGAGATTATAGAGTTGAAGACATGGTTTTCAGATAGTTATAGTATAAAAATATAAACATAATCCAGGAATAGGATTATAATTCTTTGAGTGCAGAATGAGGGTAAATTGCTTTATCTGTTCACAAATATATGAAGGACTGGATGTTAATTATATACCATGCTTTTAATTTATAGGATTGTTGTGGTTTTGTCTAATTTATGTCTGGGAGAAGAGTTTATTTTTTTTATTTTATTAGACAGAAAATGTGAAATGTAGGGGGGCGGTTTCTGATGCTAAGGTTCTGTTCCCCATTTGACTCTTGATCCATCAATGAAGAGGTTAGTGGCCAATGAGCTTGGCAGAATAGGCTGGACTTCCAGGTTCACATAGGCAAGCTAACAAAAACAAGAGAACTGGAGGAGGAGAAAGAGGGAGTAGTAGCAGGAGAAAACACTAACCATCCATGTAGGTTTTCAGTTGAGGTGGACGTTGCCCAATCTATGATTATGTCTGTGTGGCTGGGGAGATTTAGCAGTCCCCAGTCATTGAGTTAGTAAATGTGGTTTAAGATTAACTGGAATGTGTGTCTGTCATTTTCATCTGTGGATCCAAGGGAATCTGGATGGGCACTGGTAGTATAGCTGTTTTCAGAGCTTATAATGGGGTAGCAAAAGCTACAAATCAAATCAAATCAAAACACATCCCACAGACCAGCACCAATGCCTGACACAATGAATGAAACTATGATATACTCACAGATTAGAGCCTAGCATAACTGCTCTCTGAGAGGCTCTGCCCTGCAGCTGACTGAGACAGGTGCCAATACCCACAGCCAAACATTATACAGAGGTTGGAGACACTTATGGAAGAATTGGGCAATGGATTGAAGACCTTGGAAGTGTAGGAACCACACAGAAAGACCAACAGAGTCAACAAATCTGTAACCCTGGGAGCTCAAAAAGTCTCAGCCACTAACCAAAAAACATATATGGGCTGGAACGTGTCCTCCTACACATGTATAGCAGAGAGACAACTCAGTCTTCATGGATGCCTTGTCTGACCTCAGTGGAGAGGATATGACAACCATACAGAGATTTGATGTGCCAGGTTTGGTGGTACCCATGGGTCCCAACCTCTCAGAGAAGGAGGGGGAAATGGAGAGGAAAGATTTCGTGATGGAGGGACTAGAGGAGGATCAGCATTTGGAATAGAAGGAAAAAGAAAGAAAGAAAGAAAGAAAGAAAGAAAGAAAGAAAGAAAGAAAGAAAGAAAGAAAGAAAGGAAGGAAGGAAGGAAGACAGAGAAAGAGAGAAAGAGAGAGAAGAGAGAGTAAGAGAGAGAGGGGGAAGGAAGGAAGGAAGGAAGGAAGGAAGGGAGGGAGGGAGGGAGGGAGGAAGGAAGGAAGGAAGGAAGGAAGGAAAAAAACAAAGGAAAGAAAGACAATGAAGATTTTATTAAGTTTTATCAAGACCAAAATGGTACCTACAAATTTTATTTATTTCTTTATAAAATTTATGCTTTATTTCTATTTTCAATTTTCAAATCCATAAGTCCTCTAAGACAAGACCATCTGATTCTGCAATATCCTCCCAAGAAATGAGAACTAAAAGTTCAAATCCAATCTGGCAAGTATTGTGCATATTAGAGAACTTTGTGACAAACATGATTACTTGCAACATATCTTCTAAAAATATTTGGCACAGGAATTGCTAAGGTTCCTTCTGAGGAGATTTCATTAAAGAAAGCAAAGTATTGAGAATTTGAATGATGATATAGTTCAATGGCCTAGTGCTTGCCTAGTAAAGGAAATATGTTGGCTGTGATCCTCCAAAATTACAATAAAAATTTAAAAAATAATTGGGAATCTGCATTTTGCATCAATTTTGTTCACAATTAATTATTTAAAAAAATAGCATAAAAATCCCTATCTGTTACATCCCTAAATTAAGTGAATGCTCAACTGGTCAATGCAAATTGGAACCAAATGCAGAGTTTTGTGAATGCATTAAGTAGAATTTAGACTATTCACAAAATATGATTACACATAGAAGCGTGAAAGCATACAAACAGCTAGTAGTTTTAGCATTTCTATTACTGATGGGCTCCACAATCCATTGTTGTAGCATACTTTATTCAATGTTGTAGCAAGCAAGCAAATTAGGAAGTGCTATCAACTTGACTTTGCAACTGAAAGGTTGACATTTCACAAGGCAAGTTGTGTGCATTGAACTCTAATGAACCATTTGATTAGAAGCAGAATGTGAGAAGAAAGGAGGACATGTTTGTGTCCCAGACTGTAACTACTGGCTCTACTACTTTTACAAAATGTCTGTCCTTACAAAAGATTTTTTGAGACACAGTCAGTTTCCCATTTCTCATTTCTGTAAAATGAGAACAGCAGAGTTTAAACTCAGAAAGTTGTGCCTAAAATTCACTGAAAGTTCACAAGTTATCTCACATATGAACCATAATTAGTTGATGATCACAATCTGTATTGTGTCAGAATCCTCTATCCCGTAACTACTTACTATGCTAAATACCGAACTTGTATGTGTTCATCACGAAAACACAAGTATATTAGCCACCATCCCCTTCAAGTTTTAATGGTCCTATTCTTTATAGTAGGGCAAGTAAAGTCAGTAATTATGTGTTGTCCTTATTAAAAGTTACCTTTAAAAAAGTTTTACCAAAAAGTAGTGATATGTCTTTCAGGAATCAATCATGATTATCTGGTTGCTAACACTGCACAATGCAGACAGGTAATAAATATCAGAGGGTATCAAAGTAATACATATAATTTTGTTTTATTATTTTTTACTTATTATTGGATATATTCTTTATTTACATTTCATTTCCCTTTTCCTGGTTCCCTGCCCACCAAAGGTCCCACATGCCCGTTTCCCTCCCCTGATCCCCCATCCACACCTTCCCACTTCCCTGTTCTGGTATTCCCTTACACTGATACATTGAGTCTTTCCAGAACCAGCATCCACTCCTTCCTTCTTGTTGGAAATCATTTTGTAGGTGGATTGTGTCATTGGTGTTCCAAGATTCCAGGCTAATATCCACTTATCAGTGAGTGCATGCCATGGGTATTTTTTTGAGACTAGGTTACCTCACTGAGTGTGATGTTCTACAGATCCATACATTTCTCTAAGAATTAAATGAATTCATTGTTTCTAATGGTCGAATAGTACTCCATTGTGTATATATATCACATTTTTTGTATCCATTCCTCCATTGAGGGACA
>BDUI01012548.1:13884-24718 GCA_002335545.1 Apodemus speciosus
CGTATGAGAGCAAAGAACACGGTGCGCAGAATAAGATACAGCAGAAGTTCTTGCTGTGAAGAGTTTAGTATGGTTTTTCAGGAAGTGAACAGTCGTACTCCTGTAGGAGTGGTTATGTTTCARGCGGCAGTCACACAATGAACTGAGCACGACCAGGAAATGGCCAATCCAAGAGGCTGGACCAGGGGCTAAGCAGTCACCGAATGCTACGTTCTGGCCCCTATTAGGAGGTTTTCAGGTGCTATCATTCAGTTTCACAATAGCTCATCATGCCCACCAGGGAGGCTCAGGGGAGCCAGGTAGAACATGGGAAACACCTTGCTTTCCACAAAGAAAYCAGAATTCCTTCCAGGACCTTTTTCATCCTTGCCTCCCAGATAAAACCAAAACAAATGACTCCTCTATTTTACTGGGGGAGGAAGAAGACAGCTACTCCAGCACTCACAGGGGCAGGGAGGGTAGGGAAGGCAGGGAGGGCAGGCAACATGGAAAGGAACAGGGAAGAGTCAACAGGAATTAAGTGGGTAAACTGAGTCCTGACCAGATCCTTTCCACCCTGATGATGTTATCCCAGTAACCCTCCGAGGTCTAGGGAACCTAAGTCATAATGCTAGGAGGAGGCAGAGGGAAGCTGAGATTGGGAGTTGGACCAGGCAGGCTACAAAGCCTGTGTGCTCTCTCTCCCTGTGGCAAGCACACGTTCCCTTCTCCTCTTTCCACACCAATGCCCCTAAACTAAAGTATGGAAAACATAGGTCTCTTCAAGAGCTTTAACCAATAATTACAGAGCAGTTAGATGAAAGAAGCTTGTTTCCCCCAGGAAATAAAACTGTCAAATCAATCAAGGGATTTAAAGGACAATTAGAATGAGGCTTACCCTCTCACTCCAACCTATGAATAGAGTTGACATTCTGAGTGATGTCAGTAGGTTGCATGAATGAGAGAAGCTACTATAGGGGCTGAAGCTATTGAGGGCCACAGAAATTCCCCTCTCAATGAACTCAGCAATGGCTGGGCAACAACGCAAAGGCCCAATCCTGTCTTTAGGGAAATTAACAGAAAATGGGGGCTAGTCTTTGAGCAGGGTTCTGTTTGCTGGGCTGGCTCAGACATCACTGAGAACTAGCTGATGTGGAGCAGCTAGCTTTCYACATAAGGCTAGCTCAGTGCAGAAATGGACGCAGATCATTAAGAAGACGTGTCCATCCATACCAAATACACCAGTCCTGTTCAAAGTCAAGCAAATCTAAGAATCAATCCCTTCAAAAGCCTGTAATGAAAGTAAGCAGTAGTGACTTCTGCGTGCTTGATCCCATCCACATCTGGCTCTATTTGGGAGCTAAACTCAGCAGAAGTCTACAGGGTCAAGAAATGACCCTGAATAAAAATAGCCTTGGAAGTCTGTCACAGAGGAGAGGAAACAAGGCGGTGGGGTGATTCACTCCAAACGGCAGCTCCAAAACCCAAATTCCCATTTTTGTTCCAATCTGACGCCAATGTGCAAAACAGGCACAGAGCAAACTGTCCGTTTCCAAAAGCAGTTGCCAAAGAATTTTATATGGAAACCAAAAGGATTTAGTGTGCCGCTCACCTCTCCTCTAAGTCTAAGAAGGAAGAACTTGACCTGAAGCACTGAACCTAAGGTGGGGTCCCGACACATGAAGACCACCCAGGGTCCAGGAAGGAAGGAAAAACTTTGTTCACCAAAGTTTCCAATGGCCAAATGGCTTGCTGGGTATGGGTACAGGAGTTCTATGGGAACATGTGAGTCCCTGGCTGCTGTCTGTCTATTTGTTCTCTAACTTCTCCCTTCCCCAGCACATAATTAAGGTTAACACTGAGAAGGGGATATGCTTTTTGGGGGGTTGCAGGTGAGGGTGGTACTAGAGATTGGAGCCTCTGCCTGCTAGGCAAGCACTCTACTGAGCTACCATCCCTAGCTTTCTCTTTTGNACATAAGGCTAGCTCAGTGCAGAAATGGACGCAGATCATTAAGAAGACGTGTCCATCCATACCAAATACACCAGTCCTGTTCAAAGTCAAGCAAATCTAAGAATCAATCCCTTCAAAAGCCTGTAATGAAAGTAAGCAGTAGTGACTTCTGCGTGCTTGATCCCATCCACATCTGGCTCTATTTGGGAGCTAAACTCAGCAGAAGTCTACAGGGTCAAGAAATGACCCTGAATAAAAATAGCCTTGGAAGTCTGTCACAGAGGAGAGGAAACAAGGCGGTGGGGTGATTCACTCCAAACGGCAGCTCCAAAACCCAAATTCCCATTTTTGTTCCAATCTGACGCCAATGTGCAAAACAGGCACAGAGCAAACTGTCCGTTTCCAAAAGCAGTTGCCAAAGAATTTTATATGGAAACCAAAAGGATTTAGTGTGCCGCTCACCTCTCCTCTAAGTCTAAGAAGGAAGAACTTGACCTGAAGCACTGAACCTAAGGTGGGGTCCCGACACATGAAGACCACCCAGGGTCCAGGAAGGAAGGAAAAACTTTGTTCACCAAAGTTTCCAATGGCCAAATGGCTTGCTGGGTATGGGTACAGGAGTTCTATGGGAACATGTGAGTCCCTGGCTGCTGTCTGTCTATTTGTTCTCTAACTTCTCCCTTCCCCAGCACATAATTAAGGTTAACACTGAGAAGGGGATATGCTTTTTGGGGGGTTGCAGGTGAGGGTGGTACTAGAGATTGGAGCCTCTGCCTGCTAGGCAAGCACTCTACTGAGCTACCATCCCTAGCTTTCTCTTTTGGTTTTGGGTGTTTGCTTTTGGAGGGAGGAAGGGAGACAGGGAGACAGGGAGACAGGGAGACAGGGAGACAGGGAGACAGGGAGACAGACAGACAGACAGACAGACAGACAGACAGACAGACAGACAGACAGAGTGAGTGAGTGTCAGTCCCATGCACCAACCCTGGCTGGCATCAAACTCACTAGCCAGCACTGACTCTGAGCTCCTCATCCTCAAGCCTCCACATACCAAATTCTGGGATTACAGGCATATGTTATTATACCCAATCTCAGCCCCTGCCCTTTTTCTTTGCAATTTGAGACATAGCCTCCATAAACTTCAAGTCAGTCCTTGACCTCACTCTGCAGCTCATATAGACACTGCTTACACCACTCAGCTTCAGTCTCCCAAGTAGCTGGGATTCTAGGCCTGCAACACCAAGCTCTGACACTGAAGACTGATTATCCAACGTTTGACTACTTAAGCYGTGCTGAGCATACCAGGTGTCAAGTCCATGACAGGAAACAAAAGGTCTGCTTCTCAGTCACTTACACCTTCTCCCCAAAGCCCTCTACCAATCTTACATCCATAATTTGTATTCGTTTCTTAYAGATGGTGGTTCTCCAAACAACACTGCGTTTCAAAGTACCAGAGAACCTGGGTCTACCTTTAGAAATGCTGTCTTTGACAAACTAAGCCACAGGTTAGCAAGGAAACAGATATTAAAAAAGAAAGAAAGGAAGAAAGAAGGAAGGAAGGAGAGAGAGGGAGAGAGACACAGACAGAGACAGAGAGAGACAGAGACAGAGAGACAGAGACAGAGAGAGACAGAGACAGAGAGGCAGAGAGAACGTGGCAAAGGCTTTTAGCTGTCGTGAATAAGTGTGCCTGTAACYTAGGAGCACAGAGTATAATTAACCCTGTCTTGTAAGATTGGGAAAGACTTCTTAGACTGGTCTCAAGATGAGTAAGAAAGAGTATGACAAGCAGGGAGGGAATGAGGGCGGTGATGAGGAAGGAACATTCCAGAAAGTAAGAACAGCCTGGCCAGAGGTTCCTTACTGAAAGCAATTTTACCCAGATACAATTCTTGTATCTTACTAGATACAAGATGTTAGATGTTGCTAAATAACCCCCCACCCCAGGGCATAGAAGAGCCCTCTTAACAAAGCCTTATTCACCCAAGCTATCAACAGCTTCACAGTAAAACTCTGCTTTAAGCAAAGATTAAAAGAAAGAGAACCGGGGTGTAGCTCAGTGGTAAAGCACTTGCCTGGTATGCACGAGACTGTGGCTTCAGCCCCCTGCACTGCAAAAAAAAACTGAGACTGAGCAGATGCTTTATCCTCAAGATAGGAGCACAGATGATGGAAGGAAGCCCAGCACATCACACTGTCGTATCAGCTGACGAACACGTCTCTGGGATAGTGTCCTCAGCCCAAGTCCACTCCGGAACAGCACCCTACAGACCTTGCATTTCAGCAGATGTTATGTGAAGGATGACAAGCAGGATTAGGACTAGCTAGGTGTTCCCAGCCGGCTGTTCACCTGCAGGACTCATATGCAAAGAGGACTTGAAGCTGGTGGAGATGCTGGAAAGACTCAGGAACAGGAAAAGGTCAGGCTAGAAGCAGCAGCAGCAGCAGTAGCAAGGGCTCCTGGCCCCAAACAAGTGGCTGTAAGGGAATCAGAATGCGATCTGAGTGCCAGGGTCTTGAGTGGGCACTGAAGATGCAGGCAGGAATCATGTCTAATCATAAAACAAGGAAGCACTCACACAGGACTCTTACTCCTGGGCACGGATCATTTAGCAACAGAGTAAGGACTTTCCCGTTACTACTTCCACTGAAAAATTAAAGAGAAATAATAGGACAAGCCTCCTCCTCTCATAGGAGACTTCTGGGAAGAAGAGAAGAGAGCCTGAAGACACTGGTAGATTTTGTTACAAGAGCAAGAAATACACATTGAATCTTCTCAGATATGCCTCCTCACACTACCCTACGCCATCTCTTTGACATTACCCTGTCCAGATACACACACTCAGCTACACTGGTTTTTAGAGGTGGGGCTGAGGCGATAACTCAGTCAATAAGTGTTTGCCTTACAATTATGAAGTTCTGAGTTGGACCCTCAACACAAGTAAAAAAATCCCAGGTGTGGTGGCATTTTTAACTCCAGGGCTGGAAAGACAATCCCCGGCGATCCCTGGGGCTCACTAGTTAACCACCTGAGCCTACTTAGCCCCAAACCTGAGGTTGCCCCCTCACAACACACGCAGGCACGGGGCACGGGAATGTATGTACACAGGTAGTGTGAGTAGAGCGAGATTTCACTGACTGAAGTAAATACACATTCATAATCAAGCTCCAGTTACCACGGAGGGAAATCGAAAGCAGTCATCCAGTTCTTCTGTTGTTATTTCTCTTAGTCCTGGGGATTAAACCTAGGGCCTTGGCACAGGCTAGGTGGCTCATCCTCTGTGAACTACATCACTAGCTCTGAAAAGACAATTCCAAACCTAAAATGATGTGAAAGGTTTTAAATTATTCCTTTATTTGATTGATGCCTTATTGTAGTCCAGCCTCACACCCACAATCCTCCTGACACGGCCTCCTGGGTGCTGGGATTGACAAGCCTGCACTGCCACACCCAATGCCATAAAAGTTGTATTAAAAATCCCTTTCTTCTCTATCTATAATACAGAAACTGTTGCCACAAAGGAATGTATTGTGTGCCCAGCACAGTGGCAGAAATTCTCCACTGTAGAGAAAATGAAGATCAAGTCTTGATGGCACAGAGCCCTGAGGTAACTGTAGCCTTGGGTTCTTCACTGTTGGTTACAGACCCTAAAGGAAGGAAGCAATCCGTACAGAAGATCCAGGCAGAAATCAGAAGACCAAACATTGTAGAATAAGGAGGACAGATTGGAGCCAGCATGGGGAAGGGCTGGAGTAACAGGAACATCTTCAGGAATTTCATTTGCATATCTGTGTCCATCCCTCAACCAGACACCTGCAAACTGTCAAAGTATATGCCTGGTGCAGCCTGTGCCACCCATGAAGACGGTTCATCTTAGCACACGGTATGCAACGGTGATTCCTGGTCACCTGTAATAAAAGCGAAATGGACAGCCAAAGGGCACAGCAGCAAGTGTCCAGAAACTCACAGCTAAATATGGTCAGGGATGGAGGGAATGTTAAGGTGACAGGAAGTTTACACTCCCAGAGAGGGCTGTTTTAAATCTGGGTTGAGATTTTCAGCTAGAAAAGAAGGTATGGTGCTACCACTTGCTGTCACACTAAGGCCAGCCACTGAGCAATTGCTGAGCTGTGTAAGGAGAGCACCGCCAGCTCTCAGAGTTACATACACAAATGCTGGCTGTGACGTCACACACCTGTAAGCCCAGCACACAGAAGCAGGGGCAGGAGGATTATGAACTTGAGGTCACTATGTAGTGAAATGACTCTTCCCCTCCCCCATCAGCAAACATATATAGGTATCAGTCAGTCCAGGATTCTAATTGGCAGGGAAAGGCAGGCTGGAAATCTGAGCATTAGACAGGAATCCTGCTAATGAGAGCTCATGATTCCTCCCACAGATTCCCAACACCAACTCCTCTGCAGACAACACAGCTCACTGACTAGATCCCAAACACAGTCAGCTTTCATGCTACCTTCCCTACTCACGCCACTGTATTCACCTGGAATGTTCTCCACCCACAGGTTCACCCAGATGAGCAGGACTCAACCCCCGGGACTTAGCTCAACTCCTCTTCAGGGTGTTTCTGACTCAACCAGTGGCATTTTTCCCCTTTCTGAACTTATAGAACAATTAAGTTTGTAGAATTACTTGGCAAATAGCCATCTCAGCTCAATAAAGCTTATCTAGTTTTCTATAGTCTAAATGAACAGCAATTGCCACCTTCCCCCCCACCCCCCTGGGCTCACTGGCATGCCACCTCTTGGAGATAAGGAACAGATCTTACTCATAATTCTTTGCATCCACCCATCTCATCCTCTAGAGTACCTTACACAAAGTTCAATTACACCATTCTCTTCTGTGTACATAGGAGCGAGGTTTTCCCTAAACATCTAATCAATCATTCAAACCTTTGAAAGCTTTCAACTAATGAATGCGAAATCCTTTAAAAAAATAATTCTACATGTTGTCCTTCAATTTACTTAAAAAGAAAAAAGCCACAGGGCAAATTTAGAGGTACAGCACTTTTCACTGGCAATAATAATGACAGTAGTATTTTTTAAAGCCACAACCATTTAATTCTATTGCAGTAGGATGGGGGGATTATTCTTTGCTTTACCCTTTCTTTTCTGTTGGGGTTAGGGGTGGGTTTGTAAGACAGTATCTCACAATGCTAGAATTGAGTTTGCAAGCCTCCATACTCAAGCTCTTGAGTACTGGGATTATAGGAGTAAACTAACATATCCGGCAAAAAGAAAGTTTTAAAAATTAACTCTGACTCTAAGCCTTTAACTTTAAACTAGGAAAATTCCTCAAAGTTCTAGCTAATGTCATGTCATGTGTGTAGTACACATGATTAATACATATGTAGTATATATGATTAGTACCATGACACATTACATATGTGTAGTACATATGGAAGTTAAAATAAGACACTACATTTAAGTGTTATTGTTGTGTCTTGGAAGCAGTATATACTTGATGTCTGATAATCTGAAATGATTAGTAATTGACAGCAGCTTAATTGTAAAGAGGCTTCTCAGAGCACATAGCTCCATCATGGGGGGAAGTATGGTAGAATCTCAACTAATGTAGAACAAGTTTAATTTGTGAAATTGTTATTTTACATATTCTTTCTCTGCTTAATGTACACTTGAGAAAACTTTGAACAGCATTGCTAACAAGTATTTGCCAGGAAGTAGTCTTAGGAATTCTATAAATTAACTAATTTAATCTCAAGACAACCTAATTCTATTTTTTTGAAAATGATAAAGATACAGGAATATTTAAGTATGCTATCCATAGGCCACAGCAGGAAAGCGGTAAAATGAAAATCTGAATCTCAGCCACTGACTCTGAACCGCCACAGTACTGACCACAGCTGCAACTTCTTCATTTTGATTAGGATGGTATTTGAGGCCATTTATATAAAAGTTGGGCATCTAAACTTTGGTTTAAAATTAACATATAAACGATGGTGTCAGGTGTCACATGTTAGTAATCCCAGCACTCAGGAATCTAAAGAGGACTGCTTTAATTTGGAGGCTATACATGGGGAGACTAACAAAAAATAAATACTAAATAAAATAAACACCCAAATAACAATGAAACAAAAAAAGCACAACATGTTGTTATAACTAACGCTATAGCTACAATCTGTAGTTGGCTTCCTGTAACTGCTGGTTCTATAGTCTCAGAGTCAATCAAATTCAATCAGCTGAGAACTGGAAAGATTTAGAGAAAACATTTTATCACTGTATCAGTGCTGACCCTGTTCAGACTTCTGGTCATTATCCCTTAGTAATAATAGCAACATTTTACATAGCATTACATTGTATTGGGTATTATAAATAACACAATACAATGATTTAAAGTACACAAGAGGGGCTAGAGATGTAGCTCAGTCACAGAGTACTCACCTAGAGCACACAAGGAAATTGAATAAGAGTTCAGTCTCCAAGACTGCATTTTTCAAATGCAAGTAAGACTCCCTTATCCAAAACTTTATTCTCTGCAATTTCAGGTATATAGTATCAATGAAGGTGAATATGGTACAAAACTATCTTTTGAAAGAGAAACTGTAAGAAATTCCATCTAACTTTTCTTACTGTTATAGAAGTTCTGTTTTATGTTTTTCATCACAGGTATGTAGTTATAGGGAAAAACAAAGCTAGCATCTACAGTTTATCCACTAGGGGGTTTCTTGGAATCTATGCCCCACATATATGAAGGGGCTATTACTCTGCTATGTCAGTTTATACAACTCAGGAATCCTCTGATTGTAATTTTTAAAAGAGAGCCTTGAAAAACTGTCCAGACTGGCCTCAAACTCATTTCCTGGCATCGCCCCCTAAAGCAGGTGGGATTATAGGTGAGCATTCTAGATTCTAGAATCCACAGGGACTCTTGGAATGGCCTTTCTGAGGACACTGAAGGACTACACATTACTCCGCAACACTCCATTTTGGAATACTCTGTGTATCTCTTTGAGACTACTACCCTAGGAAACCCGGGGAGTCCTAGAACATAAGCCCTGAAAACTTGTGGAAACGGAGGCCCACAGACAAGGCCAGTTTATGGCAGGCATGTGCAGCATGCAGGCCAGTGCTCCTGTTCCACGTACAAGGCAGCCTGATGCCAAACAGAGGAGGGCGGATGATGCAGCCCTGCTTGTTAGTTKACAGCGTGACTGCCTAATGCATCGAGCCCTGGGTTTGATGCCTAGCACTACAGAAATCAAGTGTGGCAGCGCATACCTGWACTCCCAGCATACAGAAAGTAGAGGTAGGAGGGTCAAAAGTTCAAGGTCACCCTAGCCATATAGCAGAACAGAACAGATGGAACTATTTGTTTTGTTAATTTAAAAATTAAACCAGGTTTTTTTTTTTGTTTTAAATTATGGAATTGCGGTTGACAGTAAAATTGAGGTAAGTATCTAAACCTAATTATTATTTTCAGGTTTAAGTTTTAAAAATGATGTTTGGCTATAAAGTTTACAAGTAATAGAGCAAAGCTTCTGGGAAAACACAAACAAACAAACAAACAAGTAAGCACACACTTCAAGCTGAAACTCGGTTTCAGTTTTTTTTTTTTTAAGTCAAACCACTTTAATACTCAGATTACATATTACTATTTGGAAGTGAAATAATCACGTATAGAAGACTTTCTAAAACAAGTTCCTCTTGGAAGCCTATTCTGAGGCATTGAGTTGTAACTAAATTCTCAAGGATGTCAGTAACACAAGGGCTCCATCCATAACTCCTTGAAAAAACCGAAACCATGGACGCCTTGTCAAATTCAGACAGTTTATCTTGGCACTGGCAAGTACAGCAGTCTCTTCGATGTCTGGAAACGGGTCTAATTACGTCGAATGAGTAACTAAAAAATAGCCCGTGTCCTGAAACAGACAGCTTAGGGGTTCACTCCATAGCATCCTGAATGGTAAGATGGAACCACGCCAGAAAGAAAAAAAGAAGAGAACGAAAAGAAAAAATAAAATCAAGCGTGAAAGCAGGAGGAAATGCCCGCCTCTTTTAAAACAACCTTCCAGTTTTCCTGGGGCTGCCAGGGCCATCATGCCGCTCCTAAGTTTTTCTTTTCCCTTACTTTTGTTCCATTAAGTCACCCGGTCCCGCCCACATCACTTTACCTGGCGCAGGGCAGGCTGGTGCACCCCCAAGCGACCTCAAGCTCAGCATGGCCCTAATCCGGACACCACACAGGGACGACCCCAGACCCCTAAAAGTACAGTCCTAGACTTCATCGCATCCTGGAGTCCCAAGGCCGCACCAAGGAAGAGTCCTCTCTCTGGGAGGCGTGACCACCCATTGCCGCGGACCCCCTGTCACCCCGCCGGCACTCACTCGCGGGTACTGCTCGCCCCGGTCACCCCAATCCTCAGCAGCGCCCCCTCTCGGGAAACCCCGGCATGGTTGCCGAGACGCGCTCACCTGAGCCTAAGGTTGGCCATGAACTCGGGCATGGAGACGGTGTCCATCAGCACGAAGTCCGCCTTGCCGAACTCAAGGCTCTCCTGCTCCGCCATGGCGCTGGCTCAGGTGGGAGCGCTCGGGCTGGGGCTGGGGTGCTCGGTACTTTCGGGCGGGGTCGGGCCGGAGAGAGACGGCCGCCACTCCTCAGAGCTCCGGCCGGCGCGACTCTGAACGGGCGAGGCCGGCGGCTTCCGCTCCTCCCGCGGTGGCTGCGGGCAGTGTGGGGGCCGTGGTGGCGAGACGGAGACAGCGGCGGCTGGTCCCGCCTCTAGCCTGGGTCCCGCTGGGCCCCGCCCCGCCGGGGCCGCTCGGGCTCCGCCCCGCTGATGAGCCCGCCCAGCCGCGGCCCAGCCGCCTCCTCACCTGGGCGGCGCGCACGCGTGGGGCGGGGACGCGCTCCGGGCCGGCC
>BDUI01012549.1:11913-22028 GCA_002335545.1 Apodemus speciosus
GCTTCTCAGCCATCTGAATTTCTTCAGGTGAAAATTCTTTGTTTAGCTCTGTACCCCATTTTTAATAGGGTTATTTGGTTCTCTGGGGTCTAACTTCTTGAGTTCTTTGTGTATATTGGATATTAGCCCTCTACTGGATGTAGGGTTGGTGAATATCTTTTCCCAAGTTGTTGGTTGCCATTTTGTCCTTTTGAAAGCATCCTTTGCCTGCTTCTGGCAATTTAATTTTTAAAAGTTAATTTTCTTACATTTATTCTTTTACAATTGCTTACAGAATTTTAAAATCACTTCCATGCTTCAATATTGATAATTTTTTCTGCTTGACTGAGTTTGATAAAAATAAATCTTCCAAGTCCATTTTATCTAGAGGAGAGAGTTTTATAATACAATCGTTGCTGATTGAGAATTATGGACTTTTTCACACTCTTTCCTATATTGGTCTTAAAAATTATGCTGCTCTTGCTTAATCCAGCAATGGGGTAGTGTTCCTCTTTCTCCACATGCTTGACAGAATGTGATGTCTCTTGAGTTTTTTTTTTTTTTAATCTTAGCCATTCTGGTTGATAATGATCAAGGTCTTGTAACATTTCTTTAAATGTTTCTCAGTCATTCAAGATTCTTATATTGTGAATTCTCTGTTTAGCTCTATATCCCAGTCTCAGCAATGGACACATCATTTAAACAGAAATTAAACATAGACTGAGCAAAACTAACAGACGTTATAATCCAAATCGACTTAACAGGTATCTAATGAACATTTCATCCTAAAACAAAAGAATTTATCTTCTTTTCAGCATCTCAAGGTACCTTCTCCAAAATTGACTATATAACCAGTCATAAAACAAGCCTCAAGAGATACAAGGATACAAGAGTATTGAAATAATCCTATTAATTCTTACAGATCACCATGGACTAAGGCTGGACTTCAATAAGAACAAATACAACAGAGAGCAGCTCTATGATCAATTATAATTGACCAGGGAAGAAACAAAGAAAGAAATCAAAGACTGTAGAATTCAATGAAAATTAAGACAAAATACATAAATTCATGGAAAACAATGAAAGTACTGCTAAGTGGAAAATTCATAACGGTAAGTAACTTCATAAAAATTGGAGAGTCCTACACTAGGGACTTAACAGAATAACTGATAGCTCTAGAACAGAAAGACACAAGAGAAGTAGACTGCAGTAAATAATCAAACTCATAGCTAAAATTACCAAATCAGTAACAATGATAATGATACAAGAATCACCAAGAGGAAGAGGTGGTTCTTTGAGAAAATAAACAAAATAGATAAACTCTTAGCCAAACTAACTAAAGGGACAGAGACAGTATCCATATAAACAAAATCAGAAATGAAAAAGGAGGCATTACAACAGAAACTGAGGAAATTAAAATAATCAACAGAACTTACTACAAAAACCTCCACTCAACAAAACTGGAAAATATGGAAGAAGTGGATCATTTTCTGAGCAGAAACCATATRCCATGGTTAAATTAAGACCATATAAACTATCTAATCAATCCCATAATCCCTAAGGAAATAGAACTAGTTATTAAAAATCTTCCAACCATGAGAAGCCCGGGGCAAGATTCTTTTACAGCAGAATTATAGCAAGTCTTCAAAAAGAATAAATACCAATACTCTTTAAACTATTCCACAAAATAGAGACAGTAGGAACACTACCTAATTCATTCTATGAAACCACAATTACTGTGATACCTAAACCACACAAAGACCCAACAAAGAAAGAGATCATCAAGACAATTTTACTTATGAATATTGATGCAGAAATTCTCAGTAAAATTATCACAAACAGAATCCAAGAACATATGAAAACCATCATTCATCATGATCAAGTAGGCTTCATCCTAGGTATGCAGGGATGGTTCAATACAAAAATCCATCAATGTGGTACACTATATAAGCAAACTCAAGGGGAAAAAACTCATGATTATTTCATTAGATTCCAAAAAAGCCTTTGACAAAATAAAACACTCTTTCACGTTCAAACTCTTGGAAATATTAGCAATTCATGACACATACCTAAGCATAATAAAAGTAATATATAGTAAACCAAATGGCAACCTCAAGTTGGAGAGAAACTAGAAGCACCCCCTCTAAAATCAGGAACAAGCCAAGACTGTACACTCTCTCCCTATCTACTCAATATAGTACTCAAAGTTCTAAGTAGAGAAATCGACAACAAAATATGGTCAGGTGTATACTAAATGGAATGGAAAAAGTCAAAGTATCACTCTTTGCTGATGATTTAATAATATGCATAAGCAACTTCAGAATTTCCACCTGAGAGCTCCTATAGGTGATAAACAACTTCAGTAAATGACAGGGTATAAAATTAACTTAAACCAATCAGTAGCCTTCCTTTATATTAATGATAAACATGTTGAGAAGGAAATTGGGGGAATGAAATCCTTCACAATAGCCACAAATAGTACACAATGTCTTGGTGTTACACTTACCAAGCAAGTGAAAGTACTGTATGACAAGAACTTCTAATTCCTGAAGAAAGAAATCAAAAAAGACCTCAGAAGATAGAAAGATCTCCCAAACTCATAGATTGGTAGGATTAACAGAAAGAAAATGGTCATCTTACTAAAAACAATCTACAGACTCAATGCAATCACCAACAAAATTTTTGACAGAYGTGGAAAGAGCAATTCTCAACTTCATGTGGAGAAGCAAATAATCTAGAAGAGACAGAACAATTCTTAACAATAACAGATTTTCTAGGGCAATCACCAACCCTGACCTTAAGCTGTTTTACAGATAAATATTGACAAAGACTACATGGTATTGGTAGAGAGACAGACAGGTCTCTCAAAATAGAATCAAAGATCCAGAAATAAACCCCTACACCTATAGGCTCTTGATCTTTGACAAAACTCAAACACATACAGTGGAAAAAAGAAAGTATCTCCAATAAATGGTTCTTGTCTGACTTCCAGTCTGTATGTAGATGAATCAAAATAGATCCATATTAATCACTTTGCACAAAGCTCAAGTTCAAGTGGATCAAGGACCTCAACATAAAACAAGATACACCAATGCTAACAGAAAAGATAGTAGAAAAGAGTGTAGAACTCAAGTAGGAGGGGGAAGGGGGCAGAATTTCATGAACAGAACATCTGTGACTCAGGTTATAAGATCAGTATTTGGCAAATAAGACCTTGTGAAACTGAAAAGGTTCTGTAAGGCAAACCTGTGAATTTTAATTAATTATTTAGGTTTGTACATGTGTTGATTTGTGTTGTAGTAGAATTTATTTTGTATAATCCACATTCAGATTTGTTATTGTTGTTCGTTTTATTTTGTTTTCCTTTCATTGTGAACTTCTCTACAATGTGTGATTTCAGTAACAAAAGTACATACCAAATTTTAATCATTTAATTGTCTTGAAGCTAAATTTTAACTTTATTCATAACTTTGGAAATTGTATATTTACCCTCATTCCAAAAAATGTTGATGTTTTGCTGGGGGTTCCTTTTCACCAAAAAATGAAATTATAAAACCATGTTTCCTCAATTTTTTATAAAGTTCTAAGAAATTATCATAGTTTGTAGTATAATGATATTTTGTAGTACATTATATTTTCTAGTTAAGTGATAATTTTCTAATTCAAGGTAATGATTTATATGATTTTGTATAATATTATTCAAAGTTATGTAACGTATATATGGCCTACTGATTATCATTTTGACCAAGCTATCCGATATTGAATGTAGACACGAGCTCAAATCTTCACCTTAATTTTATATATGTTTTTTATTATACTATTGCAATGTTCCAACTTTCTCATTATTATCAACATTCAACTTCAAGTTGAAGTTGAGTAATCTCAGATAGTGGTCTGTATACATGATCTTCAGTCATTATCAATTTTTCCTTAGTCAGCTTTCATGCCCAATATTGATATGCCATTTTATTCATAATCACTTTACATTTAATCTACCTAGGTTAGTATTTCAAGTCATCGATGTGTGATTAAGTCTTACATTTAAAAAATAATCCATCTGGCAATTTGTGTTCTTTCAATTAGTCAGGTTCAATCACTAGATTTAAAGTATGAGTATATACTTGTAATTTCCACATAACTGCTATTAACAGTTAAATGAGCTCCCATACTCTTAGGAGACACTTGATCTTCTGACCTCTTCAATGACTTAAGAACCAATACTTTATTTCTTCTAGTTACTATAACTTGGCGATTGCATGCATTCCATTTAATTGAAACTTACATTATCTTGGCTTGGTGTTGGTGCAGAGAAAGACGGGTAGATCAATGGATTATAATTCAAGAGCCAGAATAAAACCCACACACCTAAGATCAAGTCATCTTTGACAAAGAAGCAAAAACCATCCAATGGAAAAAAAAGACAGTATATTTAATAAATGTTTCTGGCTCAAGTTGTGGTAAGCATGTAGAAAAATTCAAATTGATCCATTATTACCTCTTTGTACAAAACTCGATCCTAAGTCAGTCAATCAAGGACCTCCAAATAAAACCAGATATACTGAATCTAATAGAAGAGAAAGTGGGAAAGAGCTTTGAACACATCAACATAGAAGAAAACTTCCTGAACAGAACACCAATGGCTCAGGCTCTAAGATGATCTATAGACAAATGGGAACTAATATAATTGAAAAGCTTCTGTAGTCAAAGGACACTGTCAATAGTACAAAATGACAACCCCCAGATTGGGAAAAGCTCTTTACCAACCCTATATCTGATAGAGGGGAAATATCTCATATATACAAAGAACTCAAGAAGCTAGATTCAAGACAACCAAATAACCCTGTTAAAAATGGGGAACAGAGTTAAGTAAAGAATTCTTAAGTGAGGAATCTTGAATGGCTGAGAAACATCTAAAGAAATGTTCAACACCCTTATGAATCAGGGAAATTCAAATAAAAAAAAAACAATTCTGAGATTCTACCTCACACCAGTCAGAATTGCTAGAAACAAAAACTCAGGTGAGAGCAGATCCTGTTGAGGATGTAGAAAAAGATGAACACTCCTTCATTGCTAGTGGGATTGCAAGGTGGTACAGCATCTCTGGAAATAAATTTGTCAGTTTCTTAGAAAACTGTACATAGTACTACCTGAAGACCAAGCTTTACCACTCCTGCGCATATACCCAAAGAATTCCCCAACATATAACAAAGATACATGCTCCTTTATATTCATAGCAGCCCTATTTATAATAACCAGAAGCTGGAAACAATCCAGATTTCCCTCAACAGAAGAATGGATACAGAAAATGTGGTACATTTACATAATGGAGTACTACTCAGCTATCAAAAATAATGCCATCATGAAATTCACAGGCCAATGGATGGAACTAGGAAATATCATCCTGAGTGAGGCAAATAAGTCACAATAGAATACATATGGTATATACTCACTGATAAGTAAATATTAGGCCAAAAGCTTTGAATAGCCATGATACAAATCACAGATCACAACAATCTCAAGAAGAAGGGAAACAAAAGTGTGGATGCTTCAGTCCTACTTAGAAGGAACAAAATAATAATGGGATGTAATGGGAGGGACACACCTCCTAGGTAGAGAGGAGCTGGAGGGAAAAGGCACTGCACAGGTGTAGGGGAAGACAGGGAGAAGTAAAGGGGGTCAGGAGATTGAATAGAGATGTGTAGCCATGGGATATAGGGGATTGGGGGTAGACACTAGAAACTCCCTGGTGCCAAGAAAGCAAGAAGCTCCCAGGACCCAATGGGATTGACATTAGTTGAAATACCCAACAAAGGAGATAGAGAAGGGATAGAGAACCTGTAGAGATCCTAGGCAGAGCTTAGCCACCACCCCTGTTGAGGGATGTAGCC
This sequence comes from Apodemus speciosus, assembly GCA_002335545.1. Taxonomy (NCBI): domain Eukaryota; kingdom Metazoa; phylum Chordata; class Mammalia; order Rodentia; family Muridae; genus Apodemus; species Apodemus speciosus. The sequence continues at coordinate 17,781 of BDUI01012549.1, forward strand.
AACCCCATCTCAAAAATATTAACCTTCAATTGTCATTGTTCTGGAAAGATCTTAAAACTGGCTTCTATGCAAAGAGTCTCACTACACTACAAAGTTCTAACCTAGTTAAATTCTCTGCGCAGGTACATCTACATCAGTGCCTATTATCCTACTCCTTCATATTATTGGCAGAGTTTTTTTCTTATTTCTATAAGCATTAAATCAATTCCATCAATTTGGTTTTTTGTAGAGACAGAACAGAAAGAGAGAGACAGAGAGAGAGGGAGACATAGAGAAAGAGAGAGAAAGAGAGAGAAGTAGAGAGAGGCAGAAAGAGACAGAGACATAGCGAGAGACAGACAGACAGAGACCAAGGCAGAAACAGACAGAGAAAGAGTTTTTGGCCTCTTCCCAAAGAAGACCTAACTGTCTTGGAAAACATTTCTCAAATAATTTCCACTTAGTCTAAGTAAAGCCAGCAAAATAGATTTCTAATTATGTCTGTAAACTCTTCTCAGATTAACATATTCTTTCAGTTATATGAGATTTACAGTCTTTCTGAAAATCTAGATCACTGATTCCACAGATAGTGAAAGACAGGGTACAGGAATTTTGGAATCCATGTTGGCATTAGGATGTTACCATGTATTCTGTTTGCATTCAAAACAATTTATCACTCACCTTAATTTACCTATCTCCAATCATGCAATTCAATGCTTATTCTTACCTAAAGCACTTAACCTCTACAACTTACTCGGGAATCTGCAACAAAACAGGCCATCCTATGTGTACTAGACAATAGGTGATGTTAATTATTAAGCCAAATATTTAGTTAATTATTTAGTCTTAATACAGAAACAAATGAACCCCACCTGTGGCTGTCATCAATCCTACTAAAGCACATATTGAAACTAATGACTAAATAATAATAAAAGCGAAATAAAATTTTGTATATTTTGTTTAGTCAATTAATGATCACAGAACAATGTCAATCCATTTGATTCTAAGTAAAAGACGTGTAAAATAAAAACATAAACTCAAATTTTCTCAGGTCATTCTTTATTAAGCTAAATAGAATACCTTCATTGTTTACTCTAACAGTATTATCTTCCTTTATTTTCTCCTCATTGTTATTTTCCATAATGTTTTAATGTACTGTTTCTATATTTAGAATAAAAGGAAATTTACCTGAATTGACCTTTATATTTTAAAAATATTAAAGAAATTTTAATATACCAGAAAAAAATCAGCAAATCAATGTCTCTATTCCACATTAGTAGCACATTCCAGCCATTGTGTTTTATACACAGCATGGCTAATTACATTTCTCCATGTACTATCACTGCATATAGATTTGAGAGAGATGTGTAAAATCACATCTTTTAAAAAAGAGGTAGTTAATTTTGTGTAAATTTATGAGTATTTGACTGTATGTAAATGTTTGTGTAATGTGCCTGCCCATTATTTAGAGGTCAGAAGAGGGAGTCAGCACCCTAAAATTTATAATTGCTGATATTGTCAGACAGGAAGATGTTGTTATACTAGTGATGTTGAACATTTTTTAAGGTGCTTCTCAGCCACCCGAATTTCCTCAGATGAGAAGTCTTTCTTTAGCTCTGTACCCCACATCACTAGTCATTAGAGAAATGCAAATCAAAACAACCNACACACACACACATACACACACACACACACTAAGGGCATGTGTGTAATCCAGCTATAGTAATTGAAATTATGTTCTAAGGGCATGTCTATATTTCAGCCAGAGACAACTAAAGATGTGTACTAATAATGTGTCAGTATTCCAGCAACATCACACAAGCCTAAATCTTTGGATGTGACCCTATGCCTAAGTAGACAAGTTGCTAGATTAAAATTCTTCTATATCTTCTTCCTTTCTGTTTAAGCTCAAAAATTTTTACAGAGTTTAACTATTACAACAGAAATAATCTGCCAGTCTCACAAAGTCAACAGTTGGAATGTGCTTATGGAGATTCATTAATGTGATATTCTGTAAAAGAAGAAAGAAAGAAAGAAAGAAAGAAAGAAAGAAAGAAAGAAAGAAAGAAAGAAAGAAAGAAAAAGAAACGTGTCATAAATGCCAAAATCAGCTTTGACTTCTCTGAGGGGTAAGGCAAACTGAAGCAGGCAGAGATGTATAGAGTCAGCAGTGGTGTCAGAGCTAAGAGCAACTGAATGGGGTCAGCATTAAGAAGGGCTGATAGGGTTCAGTCCAGACCAATGGGAACTGCTGCCTATGGCAGACAGCAGTTGGAAAAATTACTCAGCAGACTTTTCTCTGAGGGGACAAATTTTATTCGTTGGGGCTGGCATTCCCTGTAGCCAATGACAAACCCTGAACTCTTGGGGACCAGCAAGAAAGAAAAAAAGAAAAAATTCCAAATTCACACACACACACACACACACACACACACACACAAACACATACACACAAAGAGACAGAGAAAGACAGAGAGAGAGACAAAGAGAGACAGAGACAGAGAAACAGAGACAGAGAGAGTACTTGATGCAAATGCTACACTCCAAAAACTTTATAGATGTAAATACATATGTACATGCATACATACACGCAAACAGAAATATACATATTCACACATTCAATGAATGGAGCAAAAGGCCTCCAGCAAGGAGGCCTCTAAGCATTTCACACATACACATCTATACATATATACACACATACATAAAAACATATATGCATATATACTTATATAGACACAATTAGTGGGTGAAACAACTTTATTTTTTCTCTCATAGATTGTATATTCTAGCAAATCTTTCAAGCAGTATAAAATTACAATATGATCAGGTTCTAGTTTTCTTCCAGTGAATGACTATGAAAAAGCAGTGTGTTCCCCAATACCTTTACATTAGAAGACATTATGTTTTATGGGTTTAAGAAAAGAAACAAATTATTCCTAAGAACCCATATACACTCCAAACTAAGCAACTTGTGATAGATTAACAAAGTGTAAGCAAGCTAGGTTGTTTTCTCAACCATTTTCTCTTAGTTTTAGGCAGCAATTTATGGTTACAAAGAAAGTATTAATTATTTTATTATTTATCTTTTAAAGTATTCTTACAAGAATTTTTAAAAAAATCCAAACTTTTACATAAAAATAAATCATAAGAAGTTTAAATTCCCAGAATGCATATCTACTCATGAGCAATTTTTATTAAGTCATATCAGGAAGCTGAGGGCAAAAATGGGTAGAAGGAACCAATCATCACCAGTCCAGCCTCAGTGAGAGTCATGTCAGCCAGTGCTGCCACTGTTCATGTTTTCTGACCATCAAATGCCCCTGGTTTAACTATTAAGAATGTTCTTTATGAATTTCCAATTGTTTCCTAAGGTTTTCTACAGATGAGCCAGTAGCAAAACATGTTAAGCTAGCTTCACAATTTTATTTTTCCAAATGCATTGTAAGGATGTCGATAATTCTGACAATCCTCATCTTTGTTCATTCCTAGGTTGTGATTAAATCATTAATCTTCTCCAGCAGTAACACCTGAAAAAAAAAAAAGATACAGTATTGTTATTGTGAGAGCCAAAGACACTGCCCAGTGAGGAACAGGAAGCCCTTAGAATTTCATACAGTTCTTAGATTAAGAGGGATGTGAGCACAACAAGCAGAAATCCATAACCGTATGTAGTCCTCAGGATGTGTGGTACTGAGGGTGGTTCCCCTCCAAGGCACATCCATCACAGAAAGCTAACTGATGGGCCACATTCCATGAGTTCTAAAGCAACAGTTTGCCATTCAACCTGCATGACTTTGGAAAATGACCCTTCATAACTGCAAGACTGATCATCTCTCCTTCAGCAAATGTCCATTTCAGCCTCAAGGTTTTCCTTCTGTTTTTTGTTTTTTGTTTGTTTGTTTGTTTGTTTGTTTGTTTTGCTTTTTGATTGATTAGTTGGTTGGTTGGGTTTGATTTGGTTTGCTTGTTTGTTTGTTTTGTGTTTAGAGGTATTTTGGTCAGTGGGGAGATCACAAGAGTGGGTGGGAATGGATGTTTGAGGACTGGGAAGTGAGTGTCATTGGAGTACGTGATGTGAAATTTCCAAGTTGTCAATAAAAATATTGTTAAAATAATCGTATTGTCCATCATTCAGTACTCAAATATAACTACAAAATGCAGAGCACATTGACCAGCCAACTCTCATCAAGCCAAATATTGCTATTAAGTTAAAATTTCAGAAGAAAAATACACACACAAACACATACACACACACACTCTCTCTCTCTC
>BDUI01012549.1:37783-54128 GCA_002335545.1 Apodemus speciosus
CCCCCCCAATGTCCCATATGTCTTTTTACCTCTTCTCCCCAACCCTCACGATCTTAGAGCATAAGCTATTGGTGTTCTGTTCAGGAACATTTCCCCTGTGCCCATGTGCTCAATGCCTTTCCCAAGTTTCTTTTCTATTAGTTTCAGTGTGTCTGGTTTTATGTGGAGGTCCTTGATCGACTTGGAGTTGAGCTTAGTAAAAGGAGACAAAAATGGATCGATTTGCATTCTTCTGCATGCTGACCTCCAGTTGAACCAGCACCATTTGCTGAAAAGGCTATCTTTTTCCACTGGATGGTTTTACCTCCTTTGTGGAAGATCAAGATACCAAAGTTGTATGGGTTCATTTCTGTGTCTTCAATCCTATCCCATTGATCTATCTGCCTGTCACTGTACCAGTACCATACAGTTTTTAACACTATTGCTCTCTAGTACTGCTTGAGGTCCAGGATACTGATTCCCCCAGAAGTTCTTTTACTGTTGAGAATAGTTTTAGCTACCCTGGGTTTTTTGCTATCCCAGATGAATTTGAGTATCATTTTTTCTAACTCTATGAAGAACTGAGTTGGGATTTTAATGAGGATTGCATTGAATCTCTATATTGCTTCTGGCAAGATGGCCATTTTTACTATATTAATCCTGCCAATCCATGAGCATGGAAGATTTTCCCATTTTCTGAGGTCTTCTTCGATTTCCTTCTGCATGGACTTGAAGGTCTTCTCATACAGATCTTTCACTTGTTGGGTTAGAGTCACACCAAGATACTTTTTATTGTTTGTGGCTATTATGAAGGGTGCCATTTCCTTAATATCTTTCTCAGCCTGATTATCTTTTGAGTATAAGAAGGCTACTGACTTGRTTGATTGGATTTTATAAGCAGCCACTTTGCTGAATTTGTTTATCACCTATAGGAGTTCTCTGGTGGAGTTTTTTGGGTCACTTAAGTATAGGATATGGAAAAAGAGGAATACTCCTCCACTGCTGGTGGGATTGCAAGCTGGTACAACCATTTTGGAAATCAGTTTTGTGGTTCCTCAGAAAACTGGGCATGCCACTTCCAGAGGACCCTGTTATACCACTCCTGGGCCCATACCCAGAGGATTCCCTGGCATACAATAAGGACACATACTCCACTACGTTCATAGCAGCCTTATTTATAATAGTCAAAAGATGGAAAGAACCCAGATGTCCCTCAATGGATGAATGAATACAGAAAATCTGGTATATTTACACAATGAAATACTACTCAGCAATTAAAAACAATGAATTCATGTAATTCTTAGCCAAATTGTGGGATCTGGAAAATATCATCCTAATTGAGTTAACCTAAACCCAAAATTCTTAGGCAAATTGTTGGAACCAGAAAATATCATACTAAGTGAGGTAACTCATTCACAAAAGAACACACATGGAATGCAGTCACTGATAAGTGGATATTAGATCAGAAGCTCTGAATAACCAAGAAACAATTTACATATCAAATCATTTCCAAGAAGAAAGGAGAGGGTCCTTGTCCTGGAAAGGCTTGATCCCACAATGTAGGGGATTGCCTGAACAGAGAATTGGGAGGGGGTTGATTGGGGAAATGGGTGGAGGGAAGAGGGCTTATGGGACTTTTGGGGAGAGGGGAACCAGGAAAGGTAAAATCATTTGGAATGTAAACAAAGAATATAGAAAATAAAACCCCAAATAAAAATAATAATGAATAGAAGCTTGTCCTTATCCCACACAGGCTATGTTATCCATAACTGTGGAAAAGTGATAAGAATTATATCAAATATTCTGATTCATATCACAAAAAATACACTGGTCCTTGAAAGATAAGATTTACACTGAACACCAGATTAACTGGAATGAAGAATCTGTGTTCACAATAGATTCTTCCCTTTTAAAGGTGAGGAAGTACTTTGCAACTCTAACATTCAGCATCGCTCTAGAGATGCATATGTGCTTTCTGCCCTTGAGATTACCAGATCATGACAATTTTCTTGAAATATGAACACATGACCTCCAAATAAGAGTCAAGGTAGGTAAAAGTCTGACAAGGTCAAAGATCCATCACCAAGACACAGGTGAACACTTTCTGTTGAATGTTAACTTTCTCATATATCAGATGGGCTTTGTTTGGCATTACAAATGTTCCCACTGATTTCACCTCTCTAACTATACCACCTGAATTAATGATAGAACAAGTAATAATAGTGATAAAAGTGTGTTTTACAAAATGCATTTCTTAAATCATACTTACCACCAAAAAAAAAAAAACCTTCCTCTAAATAACAACAGTACAAAATAGCTATTCTACCACAGAATTCTAATAGATTGTGAGAGAATTATATGTTGGCCTCTGTCCAGTACATATATAAAAATTGTTTTCCTTCTCTACCAAAAAATAAAACAGTATTTTCACTTTTTTCCTCATATTGTCATTGTAACCCAATGTCAAATATTGAAAAATTAGCGTTAACTTACTTCTAAATAGTCTAACATGGTTAACTTACCAGTGAGCAGAAGTAACTCCAGAGAAAATATCATTTTTTTTATTTTTATTTTGGCCATCATCTAAGATCTCCTTTCTGTAGACTGTGGAGCTATGGCCCCAGTCCTCAAGAGAAAAGATAATGCTCTGAGAGTAGGCATGGTTAATAACATGAGGCAATGATAACAAATGATCCCCCCTTGGCCCTTGGCCTGGCCAAGTGTGTCTGACTCTCATTGCTGGAATACTGGGACCACAACTTGGGGAGGAAAGTGAAGTTCAGTAACTGGGGGTGACCATATTTATTCACAGCAATTTGAAGGTACAGGAACACCTGGGAATCGTCCATTTGTTTATTTTTCTATCCTTGATACAACATGAACTTTAATTGTGGTATTTCATGAATAAAGATACTTTTCTCTCCTCAAAAATGCTACTGCTTATAATTAATTCAAATAGTCGAATATTTACACATTTTATTGACTATTTACACATTTTAAAGAATGGATATAAAACTGAGACATTCACATGTGAAAGAGTGTGCTTAAGTAAGAAAGTTCACCACTATTTCAGGTGTTTCCAATGGTATACATGTATAACACAACTTTACTCTCTGTGAGCCAAAAGTACAAGTTCGTCCAATTATACAATCAGAATGAGGCATTTCCTGGCCCTGCCATTTTTGGATGTTAGTTTATCTTCAGAAAGAGCACTTTGCTTTTTGTTTGATTGTTTTATTGTTTTTTATAATTACTGTTCATTTTTTTCTTCTTTTACTTTTACTATTATTACTACCTATTTATTTAKTCATTCATTTATTAATTAACTTCCATCCTGACTGCTTCTCCCTACCTCTTCACCCTTCACAAAGTCTCTTGCCTTCTTCTCTGAGCAGGTTAGTGTCCCCATGTGTTATCCTTGCACCCTGGCACATCCATTCTCTTCGGGGTTAGCTCAACTTCTTCTACTGAGGCCAGCTGGGTGAGGGGTTTCCACAGACACTCAACACCTTTAGAGATAGACCCTGCTGCACATGTTGGGGGACCCACCTGGAGTTCAAGCTGCACATTTGCTACATATGTGCCATATGTCACGATTCAGCTTCTGTATGATTTTTTGTTGGTGTCCAGTTCTTGACAGCTCCCAATGGTCCATGTTAGTTGCTTCTGTTGATCTTCTTGTGGAGTCCCTATCTTGATCAGGGCCCTGAATTCTTTCCCCAATTCTTCAATAAGAGTCCCTGAGCTCCATCTAATGTTTGGCTATGGGTCTTTTTATCTGTTTTGGTTAGCTCCTGGGTGAAGCCTCTCGGAGAGCAGTCATGCTAGGCTACTGTCTGGATGTCCCACAGAGTAGCTGGCCTCCACTGAGACAGACAGTTTCAGGCTGTGAGTTGGAGAGCATATCTCTGATTTAGGTAGTAGGGTGGTCTGAAAGCCAGGACAGTCAATTAGAATAGACAATAGGGTTATTTCATTGATACTGCAGCCAGAACTCTGCTTCTTTGATTCTACTTTTAGGTAAGAACACATAGGCTCCTGCCTTTAGTTTCCACTTTTGAATCAAAATTCTGGTTGGTGATAGGCTGGGAATCTCTTAAGGAAGTAGGTTCTCAAACAGTGACTTTCAGCCTTCCTAGTCATGTGACACTAATATAGTACATCATGCTGTGGTAATCCCTAACCATGACATCATTTTGCTCTAATTTCATAACTGAAATTTTGCTACTGTTATAAATTATAAAGCATAATGTATGGAATACCTGATATTCAGAATATGTGACCCCCAAACAGATTGTGACACACAAAATGAGAATCCCTGGACTAACCTTCTATTTTTAAACAAAACCTTTTTCCAAATACTTTCTACAATGTACATTGGCCATTAATTTTCTTCTGTTTTTTCATTATAAAAGGGTCTTATTAGAAACATGCAAGGAAGCTTGCTTTCTTCAGATTTATAAGAAAATTGGCTTAGTGTCCTTGATGAGGAATCTCTAGTTGGGAAAATTTCTGCTATACAAAGGTAATGACACAGTATACACTTGAGGAAATGCCCAAAGATAGAAGCAATGCATTTTGGAGGTTCACAGGCTTGTTTTTACTTTATTATAAGCTGGAATGATGTCCAGAGCCAAGAGGTTTCCTTTGCTAAGACATGTATAGTCACTTTATCAACATGCGTATTTCTCACGCAAGTGCGTTGTACCATGTCTGCAATCCCACTACTTGAGAGTCTTCTATATTATAATGGTCATGGTGTGGAAGACAGCCTATGCTCTGCAGTTGTATGCAAGTAGGATTATAATATTGGTTTAAGTTGCTGAGTGAGACAAGTTAAAAGAAGTATGTATGTTTAATACCTGTGGGTTATTTGCATTCTAATATTATTACATAGTGTTGTGAATATTGAACATTTAAATATGTATCATTAATTAGAACATGAAGCTATTACTGAGCTCCTCTTTCTCAACTATAATTACATAGAGAAGTCTGCGTTAGGTATAGCTTTGACTTCTTTGGATCATTTTCCTGTATGACACTTCATAGAATGCTATTTTAAGGAACAGGAACTTTTCCTCCCATTTCTATCCAGGACTCCAGTATCTCTGCCTTACCTATAGCAGAAAATTTTATACCTGCATTGTGTAGGGTCACTAGAGTGCTTTCTGCTCCTGTTGTTCCAGAGTGTCACAAGAGTGTTATGTGGATTCATAATACATTAGATAGCAAATGTGTCCCCATGGTGGCTGGAAAGATGGTTCATTGTTTAATAACACTATATTTCCATACAGAGACTATACATGAACTGCAACAGGCTTCATTCATTCTATTTCCAGAGAACCTAAAACCTTCCTCTGGGTTCTGTGGGTAGCAGTTATACATGTTATACAGAGAAATTCATACATAATTTTAAAGATTTCTCATAATTCTATTTGGGGAATTGATTTTCAGGTAATATTTTAGCCAACAGTTAGCTGTATATTCTTTTTTGGAGGGTCATTCATTTGTTTATTTTAGTGCACATGCACAAGCTAAGGAATGAAGTTGATGGCATTACTACATCCATAGTTTAATTTCTTTTTTATTAGATATTTGTTTTATTTACATTTCAAATATTATTATCTTTATAATTTCTCCTCTGAAAACCCCCTATCCCATCTTCCAGGCCCCTGCTCACCCACCCATCCACTCCCACTTTCCTGTCCTGGCATTCCCCTTCAGTGGAGCAGCAAGCCTTCACAGGACCAATGTCCTCTCCTCTCATTGATTTCTGAAAAGCCAATCCTCTGCTATATATGTAACTGGAGCCATGGGTCCCTCCATATATACTCATTTGTTGGCGGGTTAGTTCCTTGGAGCTCTGGGGTTACTGGTTATTTCATGTTGTTGTTCCTCCTATGGGGCTGAAAAACCCTTCAGCTCTCTAGCTCCTTCATTGGGGACCCTGTGCTTAGTCCATTGGTTGGCTGTGAGCACCAACTTCTGTATTTGTCAGGCACTGGCAGAGCCTCTCAGGAGACAGCTATATCAGGTTCCTGTCATCTAGCACTTGTTGGCATCCACAATAGTGACAGGTTTGGTAACTGTATAGGGGATGAATCCCTATGTGGGGCAGTCTCTAAATGCTCTTTCTTTTAAGTTTCTATTCTACCCTTTGTCTCTATATCTCCTCCCATGGGTATTTTGATACCCCTTAGAAGAAGAATGGAAGTATCTACACTGTGGTCTTCCTTCTTCTTGACCTTAATCTGGTCTGTGAATTGTATCTTGGATAATCGGAACTTTWGGGTTGATATTCATTTATCAATGAGTGCATACCATATGTGTGTGTKTTTGTTTGTTTGTTCGGTTGGTTGATTTTGGGTTACCTCACTAAGGATATTTATTAGTTCCACATATTTGCCTATGATTTTCATAAATTCATTGATTTTAATAGATGAGTAGTACTCCATCATATAAATATAGCACATTTTCTGTATCCATTTATCTGTTGAGGGATATGTGGGTTCTTTCCAGCTTCTGCCTAATATAAATAAGGCTACTATGAACATAGTGGAGCATGTGGCCTTATTGCCTGTTGGAGCTTCTTCTGGGTATAAGTGAAGGAGTAGTACAGCTGGGTCCTCAGGTAGTACTATGTCAAATTTTCTGAGGAACTACCAACTTGATTTCCATAGTGGTTTACCAGCTTGCAATCCCACCAGCAATGTAGGAGTGTTTCTCTTTGAGCACATTCTCGTCAGCATCTGCTGTCCCCCAAGTTTTTGATCTGTGCCATTCTGACTGGTATGAGGTGGAATCTCAGGTTTGTTTTGATTTGTCTTTCCCTGATGATTAAGGATGTTGACAATGTAAAAATACTTGTCAGACAATAGTAAAATTCTCCTTTTTTATGTATAGTATTCTACTGAAGATGTCACAAGCAAACTACCTCCTCCTGAAGCAGCTCATCCATGTGCTATTAAAAACTAAAACCTCTGCCAAGAATCACCTAGACACCTATATCTTATCTGTCCCTATAGCCCCTCATGTGCTGTTGAAACCGACTTGTGTGAACTCACTATTTGAAAGTGACCTCTCTAAGAAAATGTAAGGGGATCTGATTATTCCCTTTGGGAACAAAGTAGTCATTGTGATCAAGAAATTGCAAATACCTCAGAAAGGTCAGTGGTGTTAAAAGAAACCCTAGGATTCCATCATTCTGGAGTGGGAGATACATTGAACTATTTCAGGAAACATTGAGAAGGGAGATTCTTAAAGTAGTTTGAAGTAAGTGAATCATTTGTCTTTTTCTTCTTTATTTCCTTTTTTCCTTCTGGACATATAAAAGGACATTGCATACAATTATATATATTCATATATATATAATGTGTAATATAATGACTAAGGATAAAAATGTATGTATGTTATATACTTTCTAATAATTAGCACTAACTCCTACTTACATGATAAAGAATAGTGTATGTTTGCATAATTTCAGGTACATTGTTAGTTAGGTCCTCAATCTTTTGTTTTATTTAGCTCTTACTTTGCCTAGAAAGCTAAATGCATTAATATTTTTCATTACCTTAATTATTTATTTTAAATTCTGATTGCAGTACCCTACTCTTAGTTCGATCCTCACAACTCCCTCTTCCCCCAGTTTACTTTTAATTTAAATCTTTATTTAGTTTTTATTTTGTTTAAAGTTTGTGGGAAGTTACCACGAAGTTTGTGGGTAGATATGGACAGACCAGAAAAAGTTACTGGGTTGCATCATGAGAAATTCAGAGAGAATCAAGAAAGAACCTTCATTTTTAAAAGGAAAAAAGACAACAAAAAAGGCAACAACAAAAAAGAAAAGAAAGCAAGCAAGGGTACCTTTTAAAAAGTAGTTTCCAGTAATAATGTCCACAGGAATGAAGTCATGGTGGTATTACTCACAATGGAGTAGAATAGACCAATGAATGCTCCTTCAATTTAGAAAGTGTCTTAATTTTCTACTATTGTTATGATAAAACACTGTTGAAAAGCAACTTGTGGAGGACAGACTACACTTCACAGTATACTTCTAGTTACCAGTTAACTACTGAGAAATGTCAGGGCAAAAACCAAAGTAATGCAGGAAGCTGGAGGCAAGAAATGAAGCACAAGCTATGTAGGAGTGCTGCCTTTTGTCCTGCACCTCATATCTCTCTTTGTCTCAGTAATAGCTCATKGGTGACTCCATCCTGGAGATCTGGGACCTATAAATTCTATTGCTAACCAAAACAATATTCCATAGAATTTCCTATACAATGAGCCAATCTGCTGTCCCAGTTTCTCAACTAAAATCCCTCTTCTCACCCAATCCTTCAATTCGTCATTTTTCTATTGCTTTTGTAAAACACCAGGACTAAGGCAACTCATAGAAGTAAATGATTATTTGGGACTTAGAGATATAGAGACAGTACTGTCCTTCAAAGTCATGACAGAGGAGCATTGCTGCAGGAAGGTAGGACAACCAAACAGTAAGCAGAGAAATGGTGCAAATGACACCTGGCTTCTGTGACATTAAATTTTAACCAATTACATACTTCCTCCAGAGAAGCCAAGCCACTTAAACCACCCAAGAGGTGTCACAAAGATGGTATCATATATTGCAATGCCTGGAATTAGACAGGCATTGCATCGAAACTATCACAATGAAACTCCACCTCCTCCCCACTGCCCTGCAAAAAATCACCAATTCAAGAAACCTTGGAAGTCATTAATGGGAGTCACGCACACTTATTCTGGCAGCATAACAGCTCTGAAATGTTACATTGCTTTAGTAGTTCCCCCATTCTTTGCAACATGTATGAAATTTTAACTTGATAAAATAAGTTGCAAAGAAATTATGTGTCTCCATTTCAGACAGAGACTTAATTTCACAGGTTCATATCTGTTCAGAGTAACTGATATTTTCCTCTTCATTTTGGAATTCAATTTTTTTTATTGATTTCAATATTGTAAACTATGGAAAATGACAGAGAATCTTGTTTTTGCCTTGTGGTGTTACAGATGTCTGTTATATAAATCATCATTGACTACTGTGTAGATATATTTGGATAGGATGACCACATCATTTGTGAAGATAGTCCAAAGAGGTCAGATGACATAAAGACTGTAGTAAATAATGCTGGTAAGTCACCTGCATTGAAAAAAGCCATAGATGGCCACAGTGAGATAACCTCAAATGTTAACACTGACAAATTAAAGATTTCAGCTGCTTATATACATATACATATTTATATATAAGCACACGTATATACATACTTTCATACATGTATGACAGAGGAACTCCTTACTTAGACCCTGTACAAATTCAAGCACATTACCTGTTATATTTCTCACCTTTCTTCCCATGGTCTATTAGTCATGTAGGCTAACTTGGATATGAATTACTTTTTTAAAAGTTCACTTAGAAACAATTATTTGATTTAAAAAATCATTAAGCATACTACAAGATTGAACAATGTGCCAACAAGCTTTGCTATCCTTGGACAAAAAAAAAAAAAAAACACTGATGTTTGTTTAATTTCATTTGAGACATAATCTTGCCAAATGCTTAGCATTTGGTGTCAATATAAAGTTGCACATGATCCACTACAACACCTATTTGAGGAATTTTAACTAATAACACATTCAGAATCAGTTATATTATTAACTCAAGAAGCTCTTTGTGTACAGTTCAGAAAATATACTGAAAACTAGTCTGATATGAAGTAGGGTGAATCTATCATCTGAGAATATTTGCCTAATTAAGACATTTCTTTACTTCATTTAGCAGGGGACAATGAAACAAATTCAACATATGACTATCTACAACAAAATCTTCCTCATGACTGAAGAAGGTTCCAGTCATTCTATTTCAATGTTGCACCTCACCACCTACTTAACCATAGCAGAAGATATTATTACAAGAAACAACTTCAATTATATAATTAACCATATTATTTTTTACAAATAGATTAACTCACAATATTTATTTCCCGTTATATATTACATATTCTTATCTATTATAATAAATTTTATTAAATTTTTATTGCTTAGACTCCAATATGCCTGATTTATGATTCTCCATATTCTTTGAAAAATGGCATTTTCAGTATTCTCCTCCACCTAGGTTACTCACGCACAAATATGACAGATCTACTAGAATCACTTTATTAATTTTTTCTTCCAAATAACAATCAAAATGGCATTTTAAGTACTACACAATAAAATTGTTAATAGTAATTATAGCCCTATTTCTGGGAAAAGGAACACTACAAAATTATTTACATTAGGAAAAAATAGCTCATTATTTGAGGGCTCAAGATATAATCATACAGCAGTTCTGATGTCAGGAGGTTGTAGCTAATGGAGCTGTTCACCTACTTCAGAAGCAGAGGACACTGAATGTTCATATTCGATAAGCTTTTTCTTGTTATACATTCCAGGAACAATGAAAAGAATAGTAGAGCCCAGTTATATTGTTAGTTTGCCTGCATCAGTTAAGCTTAGACAGAAACTAAGGACTTAATTATACCCTCAGAGTCATGTTCAGAATCCTTTCTCAGAGAGAGTTCTAAATAGAATTCCATTAATGATCAACATTGATTATCACACATGATAAGATTAAAGGTAAATCACAGTTTTAAAAATATAGGAATGGTCAAAATCTTTAGTGATCAGAGAAATGAAAATCAAAACAACCCCGGGATTCCATTTTACACCATTTGGAATGACTACATTCAAAACCTCAGGTGACAACAAATATTGTTGAGGATGTGGAGAAAGAGGAACACTCTGCCCTTGCTTATGGGATTGCAAACTGTTACAACCATTCTGGACATCATTTTGGAGGTTCCTCTGAAAAATGGAAATAGATCTACCTGAAGAACCTGCAATACCACTCTTGGGAATATATCCAATGCCACAGAGGCATGTATTTCACTATGTTCATAGCAGCCTTGTTTGTGATAACCTACAAGCTGGATATAACCCAGATGTCCCACAACAAATGGATACAAAAAAATGTGGTTCATTTATACTATGAAATACTACTCAGCTATTACGCATGAGGACATCCTGAATTTTGCAGGCAAATGGATGGAATTAGAAAATATCCTGAGTAAGGTAATTTTGACACAAAAGGACACAGTAAAGTACTCACTAATAAGTGGATATAAGCCAAAAATAGTACATAATACCCAAGATACAGTTCACACAACTCAAAAAAGGTCAACAAGCTGAAGTGCACAAGTGAGGACACCTCAGTCCCACTTGGGAGGGAGACGAAAGCAATCACAAGAGGGAAGAAGGTTGGAACTTGGGAGGGAAAGTGGACAGGGACTCGGGGAGTCTGGGGAGAGGGGAAACTGATCTGGTATTAGGAGAGGGAAAAAAAACTGAAGACCTGAGTGCTAGCAGAAAGAATGGACACAGGCAACCTTGCAAAGTGTAAGGTTAGGGGCACCTCCAGAATATACCAGAGTCCAGGGAGGTGAAAGACTCTCAGGAATTAAAGAGAGCATCCTTAGATGAAATGTCTGACAGTAGGGGAGAGGGAATTTATAGAGCCCACCTCCAGCAGGAAGAAAGATAGGACATCAAATGAGGGAGGGGCACATCCCACAGTCACAACTCTTGATCCATAATTGTTCCTGTCTGAAACAGCTGCAGGGATGGAAATGGAGAGGAGGCTAGGAAAAAGAGTCAGGGATAGGCCCAAGGTGGGATCTAGCTCAAGGTGCAGCCCTAAGGTCTGACACTATTACTGAGGCTATGGAGAGTTTACAATAAAGGACCTATCATGACTGCTGTCTGAAAGATCCAACAAACAGCCAAAAGAGTCAGATACAGATATTTGCAGGCAACTAATGGGCAGAAGTAGCTGACCCCTGTTCTTGAATTAGGGAAGGCTCAAATCAGCTAAGGAGGCAGACCCTTTAGGAGTACCATCAGTCTCAATCTGGACCTCTTAGATCTCTCAAATACTGGATCACCAAACAGGCAACATACGCCAGCTGATATGAGGGCCTCAACACATGTACAATAGAGAACTGCCAGGTCTGTGTTCATTCAGAGATGATGCACCCAACCCTCAAGAGATAGAAGACCCCAGGGAGTTTAGAGGTCAGGTGGGGTGGAGGATGAGGACATCCATGTGGAGACAGAAGGGTGGGGAGGAGATATGGGATAAGGAAAATTCTGACAGTGGATGGGGTCAGGGTCAGGGTATAAAATATGGAGTGTTAAAACAATAAATGAATAAATTAAAAAAATATTTGGAATATTTCCTACAGAAAGGAATTGAGCTGATCTAGTAAATCAGTGTAATAAATTTTCAAGTCTATGGCTTCACTAGCTCATAAATCTGTCTAAATTTCTAGCCCTAGCCATCATGTGAAGAACCTAGATGTCCCTCAATGTAGGAATGGATGCAGAAAATGTGGTATATTTACACAATGGAATACTACTCAGCAATTAAAAACATTGAATTCCTGAAATTCTTAGGCAAATGGTTGGAACTGTAAAATATCATCCTAAGTGAGGTAACCCAATCACAAAAGAAAACACTTGGAATGCAGTCACTGATAAGTGGATATTAGCCCAGAAGCTCTGAATACCCAAGGCACAATTTACATATTAATTCATCCCCAAGAAGAAGGAAGGAGAGGGCCTTGGTCCTGGAAAATCTTGATGCAGCAATGTAGGGGATTGCCTGAACAGAGAATTGGGAGGGGGTTGACTCAGGAATGGGCAGAGGGAAGAGGGCTTATGGGACTTATGGGGAGGGGAAACTGGGAAAGGGGAAATCATTTGGAATGTAAATAAAGAATATAGAAAATTAAAAAAAAAAAGGATTTAGTAAATAATATGTATGCAGTATGTCTTGAAGCCAGAGGATATTTTGGGTTTTGTACCTTAAATACCTGTGGTTTTCTGTAATAGTCTCCATGCATTGCCAAGAGAGCCTTCTTTGATGTATTGGTAAGGGCTACATTATCTATAAAAATTAGCTTAAATATTTAGAACAGAGTAGGGAATCATGTTTGTTTAGAGAAACTGTGATAGGACCGTCTCTAAGAGCCATGACCTGTGTGATCCCATGCTTCTAATAGGACATCAATTTCTGCACCTCAGAAATCAGATAGTAACATAATATGGTTTTCTTTGTYATAGTTATCATAGTTGTATAGTTCTGTCATTTAAAAATAGTATTTGGTCTGAGGTATTGATCTCTTAGGTTCAGTTGTCCACTAGAGGCACTTTGACCTAAAAAGAGGTTTTCTGCAATCCAAGTACATTTGAAAATCTGCTCTTAGTTTTCCAGTTTTGATAGACAAAACTTACTGGCCCTACACATCAGTCAACATTCTACCTTGGGGAAAGTTGGGGAGCTGTGAAGAAAGTTGGAACTAATCTGAATTTCAGAGTTGACTAAGTTTCCACTAATCTCCATAATTTATGTTTTCTGCAAAATATTTTTTCTCTCTCTATAAGGAGTTTCTTCAAATGATTAACAAAAAGTCTGCTTACCTCTCATTTATATGAACATTGGCTTGCTGTAACCCAAATGGCCAATAATGAAGAGAAACTGGCATCAGTAAAGAGGTAATGGCTGGCGAATTGTGTGAACAACATCAACCAAATAGAAGTAATATTTGCTTGCACACATTGTAGAATGTATATCCCAAAAATATTCAGTGAAAATGCTGACAGCAAAAGGTTTCAATTGTTCACAAACATGGAATACATTTTCAAACAGAGGTGTGACTTAGGGAGTCACAGTGGACCATGCTTATGGTTACCAGGTTTGTATTACAGTTAAATTTGTTATTTTGCCTCCACCCCACCCTGAATCTGAGAAAACATTTCAAGCAATATTTTGAGTATACATTCTTACTTTCCTTTTATTTACGGAGGTCTATTTAAAAGATGCAATTACTCTTTCCCCTTTCTTCTTATTTACAAATTGAGTAAACTTGTTATAAGACAACTGTCTCTTTGTTCAGTCTTTTTAGAAGAACTCCCAACATCAAATGCTGAATTTTCTGGGACAACGTTTTAGAATCTTAAATAAAATAACCAGAAATTCTTCTGTAAACTACATGCCAGCATACAATCTATCTGTTGCAATAGCACCATTGATTCTATGCCTTCCTAGCTACCGAAATAAAGTCCTGGCTAATGATATTGCCAAAAAGGTAATTGGCCATTTATTTTATGCCTAGCTTTGATAAGCCTTAACAATGTGACAGGAAGACAGGATAATGCTCATAGTCTGGGTTACTTTGTTGTTGTTGATGATGGTTTTGGCTTTGGTTTTGTTTCATTTTGTAAAATAAGCACATGTTTGAATGGTGTTCTTCTGGAGAGGAAGAATCATTGGAGCATTTTAAGTAAGTAAAATATGAATGGGCATTTGAGCTCAATGATGCAGTCTTTTGTCAATTGTGATTTAGACTAACCCAGTGATAATAAATGTTGTAAAATGACAAGAAAATTCTGGGTACTAGGTTCACCAATCAAGACTGAATTCTGATGTAATCAGTGTAGAATTTGTGAAATGTTACTTATTTTCATGATGGTTTCCTCAACAAAACAAAGGTAACCCAGTTTTGTATCATTTTATAAGGTATGGTTATTATGACTCCTGATTTCTGTGATTAAATATGGCCTTGACCTCTTGATGCTGGTTAGGATTGGTTTAGAGAATTATAAAGTTTTCTATGGGACCTGCATTTCCAATATTATAAAAAAAGTACCAGAATTTCTATATTATTGGAATCAAATTATTATTTTGATTTTCAGTATTTGAGTTTCTGTTTCATTATTAATTGACCAAGTGCCCTTGGACCTGAAAGAAATATATTATAGGACAGCCTAACTGAAAATAAATTTTCCTCATATTGCATAGGATAAAATAGCCTAAGGGAAAAAATGTGTTACAAAGAACCAAACACTGGAGATCCATAACTATCCAGTTTCTTCCACATAGGCATGATTTCATTGCCTCCCAACATAATAAACCTGAGGATCAAGCTGTTACCATGGTATTTGCACTGAACCAACAGTGAAATGTGAATGTTACCACACAGATGGGTTTACCTGTCTCTTGCCTTTTACTTAGCCCATGGGAACTTTGAGTAGAAAGTTCCCTCCTTAGTTGGGCCTTTCTTTAAGCATCCTTAAAAATATTCCATGAATGTGTCAAAGACAAGCAGAGTTAATCAAGTGGAAAATATGCATAACATTCTGGCCATCTCAGGGTGAAAACTGGAAATCATCCTCTTATATAATATTGAACTGTGATGATCACACTTGAATCTCACAAGTGTGAGATTAAAAGATGATCTCATAATTATCTTTTAAATTTCTAACAAGAAGCCCACCTCTATACTTTATTAAAGCTAATGTTATCTCAGAATTTTGAAGTACATACTTTTAGCCTCCAAGAGTCTTAAGTAAAATGTGATTTATAATCGTGCAAAATGACAGAGACCCTCTTTGTTTGCCCTGTTTTGTCATAGATTTCTCTCATAATATTCC
Source organism: Apodemus speciosus (assembly GCA_002335545.1). Lineage (NCBI taxonomy): Eukaryota > Metazoa > Chordata > Mammalia > Rodentia > Muridae > Apodemus > Apodemus speciosus. The sequence goes on from BDUI01012549.1 coordinate 53,306, forward strand.
TGATAAATAATTCTCCAAATCTTTTTGGACTAGATGTGGATGCAGTGTGATATGAGACATCATTTTTTTCATCTGCCCGGAACAAATATCTCATGTGTCCAGATTATTCCATCTAATATCAGCAACCTAAATGAAACAGACCATGGAGTCAGCATCTGCCCCAGAGGGAGGACATACACCCCTGGCCATGATGAACCAGCAATAAATCCAGTGGCTCCTCCTCTCTATGAGGGCATTATCAGTGAGTATACATGTTCTATGACCATAAGTTAAATTTTAGAATCATTTAGCACTGAAACTATGAATTATAACAAACAACAAAGAAGAATTTGCTAAACCATGTGAAGGGACACTTCACCTGTGTGTTATGATTTCCTATTGTAAGAGATTGCCTCCAAATTTTGGTACCTCTTTCCACTGGTCCTGAATTTATGTAAAAGGTAAATCCCAGAAATGAGAGTAATTAACTAAGTATATGTCACTTACTTTGATTAAAGAGTATTTATTTAGATGTGTATTATACATTGAATAGCAATTCAATATCAAATTGGGTTTTCTCTACATGAAAGGTCCAGCTGTCCTAAATCATACTGTGTAGACCAGGCGGACCTCAAACTCCCAGAGATCATCTTGGCTCAGCCTCTGAGGTCTGGGTATAGAGGTACATGCCACAATGCTTTTCTGTTATTCAAGTTTTAAAATATAGCCTAATAGCCGGGCGTGGTGGCGCATGCCTGTAATCCCAGCACTTGGGAGGCAGATGTAGGCAGATTTCTGAGTTCGAGGCCAGTCCGGTCTACAGAGTGAGTTCCAAGACAGCCAG
>BDUI01012555.1:10172-23589 GCA_002335545.1 Apodemus speciosus
TTTTTTTATGTTTTTGGCATTTCACAAGCAGAGCAGAGCAACTCCAGCATGTGATCTTCCTCTGCTTGTCTGTTTCTTCTCTGACTTAAACATCGTGGAGACTTGCSGTATTACTCACGACTGGTGGAATAAAGGAGTTGGCTTTGCAAGTGATTTAAATCAAATTTGATATTTCAAAGATATGAATCATGTTTTGACAGTGTTACCACAAACCTCAGGAGACATTATCTAATCAATGGGATAGAAGTATTTGTTTACAAAGTCGTTTTTACTCATYAATAAAAACTTCTCATGATTAGTGTCCATTTTCTTTCATTATAATAACTTAGTTCGGAGAAGAAAACCTCGTTTTCCTCTCTACCCCTCACCTCAAATGGACAGTAAATTAAGTAAAACTAAAATAAAAGCAAGCAAATCTTCACTAGTGTGGTTAATAGTCTAAATATTCCAAGGTAACATGAAAATATTTTAGGAAACTATTTCCTTTCAATGTCAAAGGAAAACTATGGATTCTTGCTAGAAAATATATTTTTATTTCAGCTCACTTGTAAATTATAGCAGTCCCAAATTTTGGGTCACTTAAAGACATYGATACATTCCTGTTTTGTTTTGTTTTGTTTTTCTTGGGCATTTTAAATGACTATGTTATTTAAGTATGATTAATTATACTATATTTTCTTTTACTCTTCTGAAGGTCTGGAGAGAGTATAGTATGAATTGTTTCCAACATATGCTAGAGTAATATATAGTTGAATAAACCATGCAAACATCCTCAACAATAATGTACAGTTGAGGCAAAATATCTGAATAAATTCAAGTCTTGATTCCACCATTTACTGTTTCCTGGAGCCACTGGCTTTGGGCTCCGCACTGTTAGGAAAGCAATACTACTTGTGCAGGTAGAAAAAACATATACCAGGCTTGTGGGAGGGGAAGCCTTGAGTATAAGTTCATTCATTCCCTTTTATGGAATTACTAAATGCATTCTATTAATTATTAACCATAAGCATACCACTCCATTATTATTACTAAGAGACTTTATTTGTTTTCCAAATTTTTGTTATATTTGGGACAAAAAACATTTTTACATCAGAATTTCTGATCTTAGAATTCACTGATAAAATATTTTTCAGAAATGAGTGTAGAAAACAAGTAGAATATTCATGAGAAATGCTAGGACGTTATTCCTATTATTATAAAGTGAAAGCAATATTTAACTTGTGAAAATATGAAATCATGACATAAATTAAGTATGACCAAGTTTCCAAATATTTTGATTTTGTAGCCAAAGGAAAATTCAGATCAATTTATGTATCAAGTGAATAGCAAAAYAAGATTTCTGCTTCTGAAACCTATATCTTAGTTTTTACAGCCTTCCAGAAAACGAAGACTTGGAGAAACAGCTGTCCTTGCCACAGGCTCTAATAAAACCCTGTTCACAAGTATTCAGTGTGTCCTCTATCAAATTCATCCTTTACAGCATACATGCACAGCCCTCTGTGTGAGAGATCGAGCAGTGTGGTGCCTGGCCTTAGACATTTGTGCCGACCTGCTCAAGGATGCACTTTGCACTTGGTATCAATGACATCACAGGGCTTTAAATGTGCTCTGTCAAATAACTCCTGCAACCTACACACAAACAAAACTTTCAACTCCCTCCTTCATCACTGATGAGGTAAGTTAACCAAGACAGTATTTCATTGTGTGTGGGAAGATAAATTTAATTGTTGACTTCTTTCATCTAATGGATAGGTAGAGTTTCCAAAAATTGAAATAAATGCAAATGCATCCTGTACTTTACTCAAGTGTCCGAGGCCCTGATGTAGCTGCAAAGTCTTTTATAGTCTTCCTTGCCCTCTGTAGAGGAAAAGCCACTACTTTTCTCAATAGGAAGGGTGATCTTGGGTGATGTGTGGAAAAACCTGTTCTTGTACTGCTGCAAGCTGTCTGCTTTGGTGATAATACCTTAACCTCAGTCTAGAAGTAAAATCATYCGCTTGTACTAGGAAACCTCTCTTAGTTGCTCCCAATGATCCTTGCCCCTAATATTCCTCTATATATGCAATACTTTTTCTTTACCAGACTGGATTCTGTGAATCATTTCTAAAAATATATAGCAGAAAATCATGGTCTTGTCCTTCTTGATACTGGAACATCAAAATGACTATGGTTTCCTTTCTGGGCACTCTTGTGGCTCAGTCACTTGAGGCAATTTGGGGTCATGTTGCAGGCAGCATTTGGGACTGTGCATCTTCAGTGTACTTGGCAGTGGTTCTTTCAGGCTTGGTCTGTCCTTGCTGACAGCAGTCCGGGCACATGAAGAAACCCAAAGCAAGGAGAGATTTGTAGTTAAATACACATACTTAAGCCAGGATCTGATTCTTGATTCAGAAACTGTGAGATTGTAAATGTTTGTTGTTTTAAACCCAACTGTTGAGGTTGAAAGCAATTGACTAATACATTTGTGTCAAGCCTTCTTGCTTTGCATTGGCTGGCATCATTTAAACAGACAGCTAAATGACTGAACAAGTTCTTGCTTTCCCTCTCCCCACCTCTAAAAACAAGATCCCATCTTCTCTACATCTGTACTCATGGACCCCTTTGAAAAGGCTTCCTGAAAATGGAACCCTAGATAGCAACTTCTCATTACTGCTCTGGTGCTTTATCCCTACTGTTCCTTGGCTATCTGATACTACCTGGTAAATGCCTGACAGACATGATGACAGATAATTAGCATAATTCTATGTGCTGGTTCCCACCGACGACTTGTTTACAGATGACACCCACTTTCATTATGGAAAAGAAAAAGAACCCTCCTCCAAACCCCACTCCTGTGAAGATAGCAAGTAACTTGTTTATTTTTTTATTCTTACCTCAGGAGAGCTTTCCTACCAAACCAAACTGCATATTAAAAATTGTATACAGTGGTGGTAATTCCCTGCTGCTGAAATATCTGATAACTGAGAATATGGGGGCAAACAAACACAGTAAAGTCACCAGATCTTCTGCACTTGAAAAAAATGCCCGCTGGCAATCCCCCCCCCCCCAAGCCCCACTGACAGTAAAATGAAAGGCATGAATGCGGAAATGCACTGTAATGGCTTGTAAACTAACCTTCAAATTGCACAGAGTCCTCTTCTAGTTTCTATTGGGCCAACTGGCTATTACCAAGCTTTAATGGGTGCAGGTGCAGCTGTTTCTTAACTTGCTGGTTTTCACATAATCCTCTTCTTTCCGGCTGTTACCATCGCAACCCCATCTGCTTGCTTGCTCTCATTAGCTCCCTCACTGAGCTCTGTAGAAAAATTCAATTTTCTAAGAGAAAAGACAAGATTTCCCGATTTTACCACAATCAAATAGTGAGTGATTTTGCATCAAGTTCAGTGGCTGTAGTTTTCTGGGTTATTCTGTGGCYRGGCTGATTTTCCCCACTGCCTCTTTTCKTCATTGCTTTTTATTGTGTCCCAGTTATAATCTGCTCATTCCATAAATGTTAGGTTCTAGAATAATCCCCTAGTTATTAAATCTTTAAGTTATCATTTTGTCTGCTCATGGCATGATATAGACTGACCTTCTGTATTTCTAAAACATTCCTAAACTACAGTCCTCCTAGGTCAGTTCTCCTTTAAAATGCTGCGCAGAGGTTTCTCTGGGTTGAAAAAACACAATTGTGTATTTTGAATGTGGACACCCTAAGCAGGAAAAGGACCAATCTGATTGGAAATGTTCCAGAGAGGGTGGAATATTTGAAGGAAATGATTTAGTTTCATGGTTTTTCTTAGTAAATCTTGCTGTTTACTTGGAGAGTAGCCATTGGTACTCTGGGAGTAGGCTTTGGGGAGCATATCTCTTCAGCTATGGGATGTTGCCCACTGTTTTCAGGTGCACAGGAAGACTAGATTTCCATCATGTTTTAACCTTTATCCCTCAGGTCTTACAAAGCCTTCACTTTTTGCCAGAAATACAGTCAGCATTGGCACCCCCGGTCAGGGAGAAACTCACCTGAGCTCCTCTTCTGTGGGAACCACAGAGGAACTCTTTTGATTGCACACACTTCGGTTTCTACCACTCCATTTGAAATTAGAGAAGCAGAGTAGAAAGGGTCCCAAATGGTTCTAAAGTTTCTTTGCTTTTCACCAGACAAACCCCTCCTTGGCCTTCAAGGTCAGTCTCCTGCAGGAAGGCCTTCCTCTACACTTTTTCTGGGGCCTTCACATTTGCTGGTCTATTTTCCACTTCATGTTGTATGTGGCTCATGACTTGGAGTTCATTACTCTGCAATCCTTGTGTTGGGAACACACAAGACTCAACAGATGTTGCTTAGGTAAGCCAATAGCAGTGCTACACATAAAATTATCATCTACTGAAGCCTTAAAATCTTTAGTGTTGATTTTTGCCTTCTGGTGACCATAGCTATGAAAGTGCTTATCACCACAACTAGAAATATGCATATGAATCAATATGAAGTGTATTCCCATTCAAAATGAATCTAGAGTTGTTTATCATTTTGAGGTGGCTATAATTTTGAAAGATCATAGAGTATATTTTACATATTAATTTCAGATCTATCTATTGTATATATTACCATATTATAATATTTGGTTATATGTCTACCATACTGAACCAAAACTAAAAACTCATAAATTTGTTTGTGACTTAAAAACTTTTATTGATCTAATAGACTATCTTTTGAATGTATAGCTAATATTAGCAAATACCTAATTGTCTCTGCTAACATAGGGCATGAAACAATGGATTCAAAGTGGGAATCCTTCTAGAGGAAGTATGCAGTGCCTAATAAAAGTTATTACATTTAATCACATATTCATTCAGAAGTGATCACTGGTTATACTCTACGACTAGCTCATAGGATAATACAAAGCAATTTTTGAAATAGTAGTTACTGCCTAGTATGGAGATAGAAGTAGCTTTTTGGTAGGTAATCAGTGAAGACCTTTTATTAAATGAACTATAATCAAAAGATAAATTGTTTTTCTATAGATGAAGTCATTTTAAAGATTACAATGCTTCACATATAAGGAAGATCAGTTCTAAATCTTCCATAAAAGATCAAAAGTTAAAAGTTAAAGCTAATGCATTAGCCTCAATGCCCTCCCTGTGTTTGCAAGCTCAAGGCAATGGTAATTTACCTTAGAAATAGATCCAATATTACATTCTATAGAGAATGCCACTCACATAGGAAATGCATTCTTGCAAAAAGAATAGTCCAGGTATATTTGTAGGCAATGTTGTTTCCCATAAAAGAGGTTAGATATGTTGGGAAATTCAGAAAGTTGATGTAATAGTTTAATCGGTTGCTTTTAACACTTACACAGAATATAACCTGGACTTTATATTCATCTTACATGTTATTTCAAGTTACACATATATATTTATACTGAAAACATATATTAAATTACACAAGAATGTGCTGTTTGCATAGAAAGGTTTCCCCCATCTTCTAAGCATTATTTGGTTTTGTGGTTTTCTGAGGTAGATGGGAAAATAACAAACAGGAGAATGTAACTCCTGTTTCTAGTAACTGGTCTGGTTAAGTAGTCCTTATTTCTCAAGTTCAAGGAGCTTGTTACATTTTCAAACAAAGATTCCACCCTACCCTATTCTTCAGCAAGTAGACTTGAAGGAACTCAACACCCTTAAAAGTAATCCGAACTAATGTGTTCTCATTTGGGAAAATTTGGATTAAAAACACATTTAAAAGTGCATGTCAGTTTTGGAAGGCACAAGTCTAGAGAGACAATAGGATTTTCATTTGCTGTTTATAAAGGAAGTCTTAATTGTGATAGTTACTCTTGATTGGATTGAGACATCTGGAAGATGAAGAAAGCATACTTTGTTTGTCTGTGAGGCTGCTCTCAAAGAAGATTTGACTATGAGAGCTTTAACCTAATGGATAATTTAATCCCTTTATAGTTATAGAAATTTAGTGACTTAGATTGGTGATTAAATGGTAGAAGGTAGAACCTGGTAAGAAAGGTAGAAGGTAGAACCTGGTAAGAAAGTTAACTACTGTGGGCAAGTATTTGAAGATGTTGTCTTAGTTGTTTCCTTCTCCTTAGTTGTTTACTCCTTTGGGTTTCCTGGATGCCAGGAGGTGAACATCTTTCCTTAGGCACATCCTTCCTGCCTGACATCTCTGCCTTTCCCCAGGTCTGAAAGCCATGGATTCAGTTGACTGATGGGAACTTCCGATGCCACAAGTGAAAATAAACCACCTCCCTGTGTGTATTTCAGATACCTTGTAACAATGATAAAAACTCTTTCAAACATAAATATTTGCCTGAAAGTCTCATTTATAATTTAAAAATCACTATCTTTGCATTTAAGTTTGTGGACACAGGTGACTTCAGTAAGGTGATGCTGTTACCAGCACTCCCAAGTGAAATCCATTGTACCATTTTGAGCCTATAATTATTAGAAATCCACCCATTAGTCCTGTAATATGGCCTGTAGAGGGGAGCTTACTTCCCGGCAGCCAGGAAGCAAAGGGAATAATCCCACAGGAGCTTGTCCTTTTCTTCTGATTCCTTCTGAGCTTCCAGCCCGCAGGCTCCTACACACCCCAAAATACAGTTAGTGCTCTCCAGAAACACTCTCACAGTCATGCATTCAGAAGTCTGCTTTACTTATCTGTACACATATCTCAAACCAATCAATTTGACATCTAAGACTAGCTGTCCAGATAGTTGTGTTGGTTGGCACTTGGCTGTGTACTGGGTACCCCGAACACAGCAATCAGAGAAGTTTTAATCTGAGACCAGCCTAGGCTATACTGGGCAATTTTTCTTTCAAGAAATGAATCCCTCAACAGAGGAATACATGCAGAAGATGTGATACATTTACACAATGGCATACTACTCAGCTATTAAAAACAATGTATTTATGAAATTCTTAGGCAAATGGATGGAAGTAGAAAATATCATCCTGATGAGAGAGGTAACCCAATCACAAAGGAACACACATGGTATTCACTCACTGATAAGTGGATATTAGCCCAGAAGCTCAGAATACCCAAGATACAATTCACAGACCAAACGAAAATCAAGAAGAAGGAAGACCAAAGTATGGATACCTTTGTCCTTCATAGAAGGGGGAACAAAATAACCATGGGAGGAGATACAGAGACAATGTGTGGAGCAGAGACTGAAGGAAAGGCCAACCAAAGACTGCCCCACCTGGGGATCCATCACATATACAGTTACCAAACCCAGACACTATTGTGGATGCCAACAAGTGCTTGCTGACAGGAGCCTGATATAGATGTCTCCTGAGAGGTTCTGCCAGTATCTGACAAATACAGGGGTGGGTGCTCTCAGCCAGCCATTGAACTACACACAAGGTCCCCAATGGAAAAGCTAGAGAAAGGAGCCAAATAGCTGAAGGAGCTTGCAGCCCCACAGGAGGGACAACAATATGAACCAACCAGTACCATCAGAGATCCCAGGGCCTAAACCACTAACCAGAGGACACATGGAGGGACTTCCACAAGGAAGGAGCTGAATATGCAGCAGAGGATGGCCTTGTTGGACATCAAAGGGAGGAGAGGCTCTTGGTCCTAAGAAGGCTTGATGCCCCAGTAAAGGGGAATGCCAGGACAGGGAAGCGGGAGTGGGTGGGTTGGTGAGCAGGGGGAGCAGGGATAGGATGGGGGTTTTCAGAGGGGAAAACAGGAAAGGGGATAACATTTGAAATGTAAATAAAGAAAATATGTAATAAATTTTTTTAAAAAAAGTAATGAAAGAGTTTAATTTTCATTATCTTCATTATTAAGAGAGAAGGTGCCTGGAATTTCTACAACAGCAAAAATAACAGAATAAAAAGTTTTAAACATCACAGCCCACCTTTATTCTTTAAAGAAATGTAAATTTATACATAACTATTTCTCATATAAACCTGTTTATATACCTATATACACAGATATAACTACCTACTGGTTTAATATAAATCTATTATAAAATATGATATACACTTGATGATGAAAATTAATATGTGGATGAATGGCTATAGTCCAAAATAATAATAATAATAAATTAATCTAGAGTTCATTTCTAGCTAATTCATGACCATTTTACTATGATCTGGATGTCACAAACTAGTTTCTTGCTATTCCGAGTAAAGGTCTTGAAGTATGGGCACTCATGTAATGACTCCACAGGTACAGTTTGTGAAGTTGCTGTGATACACGGGCTCACAGGAATTTTGCTGACCCTCCCTGCCTTTTACTGCAGCTTTGGTCTCTCTTGCACTATGTTCCCGGAACCTTGGGTGTAGGGGTTTTTATTGTGGATCTACCAGTCCAGACTGTGCTTCACAACTCTGGGTTTTGGTTGGTTGTAGTTTTCTGTAATGGTCTCTGTCTTTTCAAAGAGAAATTTCCTTGACGAAGGGTGAAGATTACCCTTGTCCATGGGTATAAGGACAAATATCTAGAGTGTAGTTAGAGATTATGAAATTTTGTAAAGTAGCTATTGTAACTTGTCCTCCAGGATCCCGACTTCGCCAGCCCAGGACAGTGTGCTAGGTTTACAGTACCAGGTCTAAGGCCCCTCTTGTTGCTTGGGTCTTAGATATAGGCATGCTAAAGTGGATTGGGCAAGACCTTGAGTCCTCAACAATATGCAAAGAACTAAAGTAAGGCATGCTGAGAGTGAGAGAAGTGATCTTTCCCAGAGAAGAACACACCAATTGGTTATCCAATACCAAATGGTCAGCCCTGCTAACATACATACAAGTACTATCATGCAATTAAGAGTCTTATACATTTGTGTGTGTGTGTGTGTGTGTGTGTGTGTGTGTGTGTGTGTTGTCAACAGTTAATTACAAAATGAGGCCATAAATTTGAAGGAGAATAAGGAAGGTTCTATTGGAGGTGGTTTGGGGGGAAGAAAAAGGAAAGGGGTAAATGATGTAATTATATTATTATACTCTCACAAAATAAAAGAAGTAATTTCAATATTATTTAAGGGTCAGGGTATAGCTAGGTTGGCAGAATGCTTGATCAGCATTCTTTAGGCCCTGATTTTGATCCCAGACACTGATATAACCACATGTGTGTCTGTATTTCCAGCACTGCAGAGGTGGAGACAGGAAGAGCCCGAAGTCATCCTAGGCTACATATTTTGAGGGCAGTCAGAGCCACATGATATCAAGAAAGACCTAGTGAGATAGCAAGATAGTGAGTGAGGGGGAAAGGAAGTATGGGAGGGAGGGAAGGAGGGAGGGAAGGAGGAAGGGAGAGAGGGAAGGAGGGAGGGAGAGACTGAAGGAGGAAGGCAGAAAGAGAATATTATTTAGCTGCATGGTGGTATTTAAGAATGAGTAGAAAGGAAATCTATAAAATATGACTTAATTTGCCACGTGTCAGAAACTATAAAAGCAATTGTATCCAAGGGCCTTTCATGCCAGCGTGTATAACACAAGTGGTCTTTTTCATCATTTATAGTAAATATGATTATTGCCAGATTGTCAATATGGTCTCAGTCTGTTCCTAGGAAAATTTGGCTCAGTCTGTTTGCAACTCTTTACAGATGTGAGTTTTCCACAAAGAAAACCCTATCGTTTTTACTTTACTACTGAAGATTAGATAATTTCATTTATCTGTACAAGTATACAATAACATTCTTTACTTGAGTCATTTTGGAAGGATTAAGGGACATAAAAAGGAAGGTAGGGAGTTGAGGAAGAATTCTGTTCAATATACAACATATCCTTGTAAGAAAAACTTAAATTTATAAAAGAAAATTAAAATAAGTAAAACCCATAGTAGTGCAATTTAAATAAATTTGCGTTGGGTAAAAACTGACTTTCAGTAAAAGGAAATAAACCTACGTGTCTGACCCAAGTTCAGCAGGGGTACTAGATAAAGGTGAGTGAATTGGGGGCAGGAAGCATGACTGCCCATGACTCTATTGAATACATTACTACTCACTTTGGGAGCTGCTCCTGTGCTTGTGACTTGTAGTGAAATCTCAGGGTATTTTTAATCCACTCAGCATGCCCACTGGAAGTCTTTGAATGCTTTACAGTCAGGGCTAAAACAAAGCAAGACAAAACAATTTTTTTTAACTATTTTACACTTAAAGGATGATGTTTATTTAACAAGGTGACAATTTTGAGAGTTTACATGCAACAAATTCAATGGGTTTGGTGTATTTCCCACTTCCTCCACTGTAAGCTCTGGGGCTTACAGTGTGTTAGTCCAGTGTTATACGTTGGCAAGCATATAGGCCTTCGTTAAAGAGCTCAGGAATTGTCGTGCAATGATTATTGGACAATGATAAGTGTGAGAATAGTGACTAACTCCAGTAAAATGGTCAGAAGGAAACCTGAGCTAAATGTTGGCTTTAAAAAGTTGTCTTGACCAAATAAAATTGCATTCATTTTTGCCAAGTCGTCCACCACAAATATTGTCCTATAACTTAGGACTGTGTTTGCAGGTTTTCAATTGAGGAACCTGTAGAATGACTTCAATTTTTACCTCTTCAATAGCATTTTTAATTTTAGAATAAGATTAATTCACAGAAAGTGAGTTAGATTTACAGAAAATGAGTATTACAGAGTGCACATCCATGATAGACTCACTTCTGGCTATTGTTATCTTCCCTTGCTTGGTTCGTTTGTCAGAGTTAATTAGCCAATGTACTGATAAATTCTTAGTTAATAAAGCCCATAGATTATTAATATTTCTTAATCTTTTCCCTAAGATTGCATATAGAATCCCTCCTTCCTTCAGTTGTCTGCTTTCTCTGATTAGTCACTTTTAAGGACCCACACAGTGTTTAGGAAAACCAATCCATGTCCTATTCAGAACCTGTCTTAGTTGAGATTCCTTGGATGTCGCCAGGGTCTCTGGTAGATCAGTGAAGGCTGATCTCACACTTCCTATATAGTTAAGGATGACCTTGAATTCCTCATCCTCAAGCCTTTGGAGTGCTGGGATTATAGACGTTTGCCACTATGTCTGACTTCATATATTACTAGGGCTCCAATGGAAGGCTTCATGTATAATCTATGTCTGACTTCATATGTTACTAGGGCTCCAATGGAAGGCTTCATGTACAATATTCAAGTACTTTCCCACTGAGCCATACCCACGCCCGAGTGTGCTTCATGGAATCATAATTATTCTTACAATGCTAGGGCTTGATTCTAACACCATTCTTAGCTCTCCCCCCCTTCCACCCCCAACAAATTACACTCAGGGACCATCACAGCCGAGGAGCCAGAAAGATGTAAGAGCCAGACAAGGGAAGGAGTGATTTGAAACACAAAACTCTGGGTCAAAGTGGCTGTCACACTCATGAACTCACACTGCCTGCGATTACTGGCACAAGACCTGAACAAGATTAATCCAGCCAAACTTCCAGCATAGATGACAGGGGTGAATCTTTGTGCAACCATTTACCAGATTTCTAAAGATGGACAAACAGGCTCCCAGAACAACTTTCCACAGAATTAAAGCCATATAACCTAATTTAGGGAATGTTATAAATATTTTAATAAATTAATCAGCCTGAGTTTCAGGTGTATTTCCTGGACATAGTAATTTATTAATAAGTAGAAGATTGAAAATATTAGCAGGTTCTATGTACGAAAGATGGGGGCACAAAATGGCTTCTAATATGAAACTTTTTAGAGTGATAAGTGTGAGGTAGAATTATTTTAATTATGAAAATACCTCATTTGGGAATACATATTCTCAAATGATATATTTGTGATATAACAGTTTTGCATGTGGCCTCACTTGAATGGTGCCATTTCTCGGAGTAAACAATTCATTCAGTTTTAAGAATGCTTTCTCCTACGTTGTTGTCATTAGATTAAAAGGCTAGTATCAATCAGGTGGATTTGATTTTCTTCAGTTAATAGATCCAGGATAGCTTTTGAGTGGCTGATTGCCCTCAAGCAATTTCAGATTAAAGTCACATTTCTAGTTCAACAATAGTTAATTGTTTAATGAAAATGCTTTAATACTGGAACAGACAGCTGTTTTCACAAACTCGTATTCAAGCAGACAGTGAAAATGGAAGACATTATGCACTTATTGTAATGTGTTTTTAGGTTCCCAGTGAAGAATCACCTAATCAAGACCACTCAAACTTGCACACACAAAACCAAGCCAGAGTCTAGGAAAGGGCTTTCTGAATCTGATAAGCTAGATAAGAGTGCGAGATCATGATAATCAGGACTGTCTTTTTATCCACCACTTTAAAGAAACTAGAATAGGTTCAATGGAAATCGGGCTCTGAGCCCAAGCTGAATTAGGCAGGATGCCTAAAGGAAATTGAATGTTCCCTGTGTCTCCTTTCTGCTTTCCATTTAATTTGGTTTTGGAAGAAGTATCTGTTTGTGAGACAATCTTGAGTTTATCTGAAGCAGGTGGATGATGCTTTTAAGTTTTCTGACATGGAAAACAAAGAAGTGTAGGAGAGAAAAATCGATGCTACCACCAGAAAACGTTAGATGGGCCATGGAGGCTGTGGCCTGTGCAGCCCTAGCTGCAGGGTAGAGGCTGTGGATTTCCCCAAGACAGCTGGACATTCAGTTGTTTGTATTTATGTCATAACTTACTCCCTGTGTCCTGTTGTACTCTAACAATCGTAATAATCTTAAAAAGGAATTTGCATACTCTGATTTGTCCTTCCTTCCTTCCTTCCTTCCTTCCTTCCTTCCTTCCTTCCTTCCTTCCATGTTCAGTAAATGTACCAAGACTTTAAGAAAGTCTGTTGTGTAAACTCAACCTTATTTTTTAAAAAACAAAGCACTAGGATAGTGATCTACAAATTCAAATGATAACAATATTTTTGAATGGATGGATGGAGAAGAAATAACTGAGTGTATCAAATAAGAATAAAAATGTGTTTTCCAAAAGCTACATTGAAATCGTTTATGCATGGCAATGGTAACTAAATGCCCCCTAAGCATTTTCTAAGAAAAATCAGGAAATCTTAGAGATAAAGGGAACTTTAAAGTTCAGTAGACACATTTTTATGTGTACATAAAATGCTTCCTTTGTGACTCCAGTTTTTCAATGCACTTAAATAGCCTTTCAAAAGTGCAGATTTTTGGTGTTAAATAAGAACACAAAACAGTCATAACTAGTGTGAGACACCAAAGGACGTGTAAGCTCAAAGTAAGAATTGGAATTGCCATTTTTTAATGGGAAAGCTCTTGTAAATAAAATAAAAAGAAACTGTGGTGTTTTGAGTGAAAACTACTCCCATTGCCTCATATCTGCTTAGTTCCCAGCTGATGAACTATTTGGAAAGGGTTAGGACATGTGACCTTATTGCACGAATTGTGTCACCAGAAATGGGCTTTAAGGTTTCAAAAACCTTGCCAGGACCAGCAGACTCAATCTCTCTCTCTCTCTCTCTCTCTCTCTCTCTCTCTCTCT
>BDUI01012555.1:29002-39159 GCA_002335545.1 Apodemus speciosus
ATCCTATGCCAGTAGTTCCTCAGTAAAAGACAAGGCCAGAAGGCACTTATTTTTCTTATCTATGCAGAAAGTTTGGCTGACTTTATCTTGTTCTTGTCCTGTGCAGATAGTCCCAGCTAGTATGAGTTCATGAGTGTCATAGCCATGTCTAGTTCATATGTCTGCATTCCATGCCCTTCCTCCCATCATCTGACTTTTATATCCGCTTTGGGTCCTTTACTGTGTAACTCCACAGCCTTGCTGGGAAGGCTGTATGAGGAAGACTCTCCATGAGGCCGAGAGCTCTCAGTCTCTGTTCCTTGGTACTTCAACCAATTACAGACGCCATCACTGATTGCATTGTAAAACAGAAGCTTCTCCAAACAATGTTGAGGACCAAGGCTCACATCTCACCTGGTCCCTTACCCCAGACAAGAATTGTTCTTAAAATCATTTCATTGTTTTTAATAAAATTCAGAGGTGGGGGAGATGTGAGTATTGGACTGGAATCCAGAATGTCAGAAGTTGATAAAGGGTTCCCAGGTGAGGAATGTTTCCAAAATCATAAGAGCACTGGACAGGGTAGAACTTGCTTCTCATGGACCTCTGGATCAGGCGAACAGAACTGGGCATTTGTTCTTGCACACACCATTCACTAGTTAAGGTCACCCCCTGTTTGAGTGAAAGTGGAAGTTTGCCCCCCCCAAGTCTCAGGACAGTCTTTGGTAGAGATGGAGATGTTGACAGTTGAAAATAACAGTATATGGATGAAGATGGCAAAGAGCTCTCCCAGGACATTGGTAGAATATATCCAGAAAGTCTGTTACAAATATCATATATCATCACCTATTTATTCCTCTCACTGTTGACAGACATCTGGGCTCAGTTCTGGCTTTAGGTTATTATGAAGAGTACTGCTGTGGACATTTTGACATTTTTCATATATTTAAGTAGAAAGTATAATTGCCACACTATACATTATTTAGTTCCCATTCAATTAAAAGTATTAACAGTTCATGATAGTACTTTTAACAGATTATAGTGTTAGCAAAACTGTATGAGATTCACAGAAGCTTACTTTGATCAGAACTTGAAGTTGTTGGTATCATTTTTAACCATGTCAGCGAGCTGGCAGAAGTGCCTAGCTTTTTGCTCTCAATATGGTTCTACTCTGCACTTCCTTCATATCTAATGGGGAAAAACATACTTTCATATGCTTATAAACCATTTCGGTACCCTCCTTCTTAAGGTTAATCTTTAAGTCATTGTGTAAATGCTATAAGATTGCTTTTACTTTCATGATTTGTAAAAGTTCTTTACATAGGTTGCATTTCATCCACTTGCCAATTACACTGTATAGAATTCTGAGAACAGAGATTTCCTAAATATATCAGGTCCCCCCTAAGGAGATCAGGTCTGAATCCTCGGGACCTAAAAATACTGTATTTTATTGTAAAGGTTTTGCACATGTAACTAAAGATGTTAAGATAAAGACATCTTGCATTATTTAGGTGCGTTTTTAGTGCAAATGAGCATATCATTTGAAGAAGAAAACAGGAAAAGTTGGCACATGTACAAGTGATAATGTGAGAGGGAATTAGAGCCTGGGTAAATACAGTTACTGAAGCAAGAAGAGGCAAAGAATGCACTCTGCCCAAGGCCTGTTCACASTTTGATTTTGTCATAATGGTACTAATTTCAGGCCTCTGGAATCTAAAACTTTGAAGGAACATGTTTGTGTTATTTTAGTTCACCTGGTTGGTAATAATATAATAATAGAGTAATTTATGGAAATTGTGAAAGTTATAGGTACTGATTTGTTATATTTTGATTCTTTTCTTGATGTCCTACAGCATAGRGGATCACAGTGTGATTGCAGTCATGTTCATTACTTTTTCTATATACTGAATTAGGATTTTTCTTGCCATGTGTGTAGAATGTCTCTCTGTTGTAACTTTAGAAAGATTACCCCATTTTAAAAATATTTTACCTTTCCAAGTTATGTCTACCATTTCCCAAGAAGCTATGTGTCCATATGCCATGAGGTAGGAATCTATCTATTCATTTACCATGAATGAGGTAGGGTGCTTGGGCTCAGTGACTGTGACACTCCTGGTACGGATTCCTTCTGACCAGAATCACTTACTAAAGCAACTGCACTTTACCTTTACTGCTGGGAATTTTAGGGGTCTCAGTCGTAAATGACATGTTTTGCTACTCTGTTATTGTCCTCTGTCCATTGTTATAAATGTCCTTGTCCTTGAGCAAGACCTCTGAATTAACATGAGGTCTACATTTTCGGGTGTCTCCTCTTGCACTTTTCAAGATTATCAATTTTAATTGTATATAGCTATATATTTTTTCGTATCATTTCATTGGTTTTCACAAAAAAAATCAAATGGAGTTTTAGTTTAGTTAACTCTACAGAAATATCTGCAGACAATTGGTAACTGTAAAAAATCTTTTTCAATTCACAAAAGTACCATTTCCTTCCACTTCTTTAGGATTTTATTCTTTAAAATARTACTTGAAAGTTTTTATTTATTTAACTCTAAGCATTTCACATCGTTGCTATTATAAATGCTAATTCAAATTTGCCATTTTTCTTTACTCTGCATAGCTGGTAAGATATAAATATAGATTTTAAAATATTGACCTATTATAAATACCAATATATACAAAATAAACTTTTTATTGAACATAAAAATTATTTTGTGATTTTATGTACACATTGTATGATACACTAATTAATTCTTATAATTTCTTTCCCAAATTTATAGAGTACCTCTTCTCTCCTCCCTTCTTTTCTGGCTCTGTTTTCCTTTCTTTTTTCTCCCTACCCCTTCCTTCTTGCCTTTCTTCCTTTCTTTCTCTCTCTCTCTCCTTCCTCTCTCCACTACTCCTTCCTACCTGCCTATCTTTCCTGCCTTATTGATAAGGTTTTTCGCTACAGCCTGAGTAAGTGCTAAGACTGGATCTTTTATATTCTTCCTGATAACTGAAGGGAAGAGTGTGACATACTAACACTAACTCTGAAATTCGCTTAGATTAATTTGTTAGTGTCACTTGACAAAGTAAGACTATTTCCTTATAATTACTAATCCTGACGAGAGCCGGCACATCACAGTTCTCCAGTACGTAGTTCTGCATGTTTTCTGACATGGTCATTTGCTTTTCTCTCTGTATCTTTATGTGCAAATTTCATCAATTGATTATCTAAAAGCAAGAAACTTAGCTAATGACACATTATCCTGCTATATTACTGCATTTATACAGTTAATTTTGAGGTTTGTCCTTCAGTAAGTTAGCCTTGTAACTTTCCCTTCCTGTAATATTCTTTTAATATGTTGACATAAAGGTTATTATGGACCCATAAAACAATTTATATCTTATTTTCTATTTTCATATATTCTGGATGTGTTTTATATGGCTAACATGATTTCTTCCTTAAGGGATTAAGTCTATTAATAAAGCTATCTGTGCTGGAGTTAATTAAATAAAGGTAATTTATATATTCAAACAAAATTGTTTATGGACTCAAGAAAGTTATTTTCTTATCCAGGTTTAGGCAGGATGTGTTGTTCTGGAATTTTTATACCTCATGGACTTTGTTTTTTATTGCCATAAACTACTTGGTAATATAACTTTATTTCTTGGACATCTTCACAGCTCATTGCCATTCCATTTCTAGTAATGGGCTTCGGCTTTCACTTTGCAATTTTTTAAATTTTATCTTCAATGAGCAGTATCAAACAGAAACACTGCTATTATAAACATGAATTCATTTTTAAGACTTTAGGTTCTGTATTTGCCTTATTATACATTCTATCCTCTGAACTTGTGAGGTTTTCTATCCTGTACTCTGAATGCTCAGACCACACTGCATTTCATCATTTCTTTCTGGCTGAATATATGGACGCCAGAGTATTCAGCTCAGCATGCATTTAGCTGCATCTTACAAATGCTTTATAGATACATTCTATTTTTGACTACACACAGACTAGACAACCTAAATTCAATTACTGGAACCCACATGGACTTAGGAAAGAACACATTTACAAGAACTGCCCTCTGAAATCCACTCATGACTTATCACACAGTCCCCAATGTGTACACATGTTTGTTGTACACAGAAGCACACATAAATGAAATTCATATGTGTATTTTACTATTATCCCYGTTATGATTTCTAGTTTGATATGTTGGGGAAATTTTTGAAAATAAACAAAAATTTGTATATATGTGGAAATCAACCTTTGATTATCTCTATCGCCCAGAAGTGCTGTTGTGACACTTCGTAGTCAGACAGACAAGGATCTGGTTTCTGCTGCTGTTAATTAGATTTGTTTCTTCAATTGTATATGCATTGAACCATACAGTATATATCATCTCAATGTGCCTAGCTCCTTTTGCTGAGAACAGTCTCTGATTTATCCACAGCATTATTGCAATTAGGCACTTGCCTGCACTTGTGGCTAAGGAATACTCCATTTGATGGGGGAAATCCTATTCTCCAGTTCACATGCTGTCATAGTTAGGTTTCCATCGCTGCGATAAAGCCAAAGCAACCTGGGGAGGAAAGGGCTTATTTGGCTTACAAGTCAGGATCTAAACTCTTCACTGAGGGAAGTCTGGGTGGGAACTTGAGCTAAGCAGGAACCTGGAGGCTGGAATTGGTGCAGAGACTCTGGAGAGAAACCCACTTGCTCCTCAATGTTTCTGCAGTGAATTCTTATATTCCTGATGACCACCTGTCCAGCGAATTGCACCACCCACTRTGGGTTGGGCCTCCTGCATCAATCATTAATCCAGAAAATGCTCCTGCAGACTTTACCACTGCAATGTGATAGAGGCATTTTCTTAGCTGAGGTTATTCTTCCCAGTTCATTCTAGCTTGTATCAAAGTGAAAGATAGATAGATATATAGATATATAGATAGATAGATAGATAGATAGATAGATAGATAGATAGATAGATAGATNATAGATAGATAGATAGATAGATAGATAGATAGATAGATAGATAGATAGATAGATAGATAGAAAAGGAAATCACTGAAGTACTTTGGTGCTGCTTCCTGGCATGGAAGTTGGGGAGTCGAGGTAGCTGTAGATAGCTTTTTGTTTGAAAATATGCCTTAATTTCTAATGAACCAATGCCTTTGAATAGGATCACCAGATCATATAATAAGGATATATTAAGTTCAAAATAAGAAGATATAAAATTTCTACTTATTTTTCATTCACTTAATGTCCCACTCCATTAATATTTGTGGATCAAACTTTTTCTTAAACTATATTGTATGTAAAGAGGCTTCTTTCTTATTTTTTTACACTAATATCTATTGGCAATGGGTATTCATGTATTTGTCTGAAAACCGTTAATTTTTATTTTGTTTCAAAAATGTAAATAATACATTGAGATTGTACTCCTCCCTTCCCCTCCCCTTTCACTCACCGATTCCTTCCTCCTCCCAAGCCGTTGTCCTCCTCCTTGTCTGTGTATATGTAAGTATATGTAAGCATATATGCTTATGTGTGCATGCATGCTTGTGTATATGTGTGATGCATGCTTGTGTGGGGGTGTTTGTCTGTGTGTGTGATTATGCATGTGTGTATGCTTGCCCATGTGTGTTTGCACATGCTTGCGCATATATATGTGTCTGTATGTGTTGTAGGTCTATGTGCATGTGAGTGGGTGTGCTTGCCCATGTGTGGGTGTTTGCCTGTGTATGTGTGTGCTTGCATATATGTGTTTGTGCATGCTTATGCATATGTACATATACATAGTATGAGTGTATCTGAGTGCTTATGTGAATGTGGGTCTGTGTGTGCACATGCCTGTGCATGTGTGTCATGTAGGTGCTCACAGTTGTAGTAGTGTGTTCATGGTTGTGATGTCTGTGTCACGTCTTCCAGACAAGGGTGTGTAACCTTACTCACTTTTGAATAGTTTTGACTAATTTTTCAGGTTGACAGGGCTGTGGGTTTCTCCTGTCTTCAAGCACTTTTAGACTGTCACAGTACTACATTATCATTGAGAATTCTTCTTTAAATTGTATCTATCTTTGTTCCTTCAACATAATGTATCTTTTTCCCCTAGTTGTCATCAAGATTGTCCTTCTGTCCTTGGCTTTCAGCAGTTTGAATAAGATATTCCTGGGGGTGGGGATTGTTTGTTTTGTTTAAATCTATACTCTTTAGTGTTCTCTCTGTTTCTTTGTGGCTGGGTATCCGGTATTAATTTTGGAAATTTTCCAGCCATTTTACAAACATTTTTTGACGTCTTTTCATTCTCTTCTTTTAAATGTCCCATTGCATGTGTGTAACACACACTAGCTGCTTACATCAGTTGCTGTCTTTCCTTTTTCTTTTGTGTCTGTGCTCTTTGTTCTGTCTTCTGTTTGGGCTAATCCTACTTGATTGTTTTTCAGTTCACTGTTTTTCTTCTCTGCGATGTCGAGGTAAATCGAGAGCCACTTGAAGTCACATTTCATTTAGGGCTACTTCAGTTCTAGCATTTCTTGGTTTCTTGCTCACTCCTGAAATGATCCCTCTATCCTTACTGGCTTTCTCTCCTTGCTACTAGAGCATTTGCTGAATCAGTAGTCATACTGTAAAACATTCTAGCACATAGCTTCAATGTAAGCATTATATCTAAATCTTGTTCAATGTACAAAGCAGAGGTAAATGAATTTTGTACCTGTATATCTCTTTGCTCCAGTCCTATAGTATGAGGAGGTTTTGGTTTAGTTTTGGATTTGTGCGTCATGATCTTCAGATTTCCTTCCAGATTTACCTTGCTTTTAAGACAGGGGCTGGTATCCTAGAGGGTGTGATCACCAGCTGCTCTATGTTCAGCTTTGGAGTCTCCCCTTATAGCATGCCTTAATATATTGCCCCCAAAACTCTTTGTCCTCACCAAAGAATGTAAAGTCCACTGTCCCTCGAAGTTTGATATCCTGTTCCAGGCAGGAGAAGGAGACTATTTTCTTGCACTATGTCTCTGGCAGACATGTTGTCAAGGATGTGAAGCCAGGGCATTCTCAGGAAGCCCGCTCCAGCCTTGGTCTTCATTCCGGATGAGCTATGTGTTGTTTTCTCTTTTTCTGGTTGTAGCTGGTTTTCACAAGGTCTTGAAGGAAGGTAGTGATCATTGTTCTTCATCCTGACACTTTAAGACTTCTTCCCATGGGAAAAATGAGAGCAAGGTTCCACTTCGTCCCTTATGCCTCTTCTACAGGGGTAAGCATTCAGTTTGGACTGCCCTATTCTTTCTAAGAGACTTCCTCTGGCTTTAGATAATATATTTTGCAAGCACTTGAAGGCTGTTGAGTATGACATCTTTTGTATATTGCTGTTCCAAGTGTTCTATACTCGAAGGGTCTCTGTGCCAGACTAACTTCTGCCCTGTGCTCATAGGTAAATACCTGCCCCAGGTAAGTATGTGCTGGCTCAGATCTATCCTTAGAAATTCTTATCTTTCTTTAAAGCTCATCTTAGGTAATCAGTTGAGGTCTTCAGATCTTTAGTGAGGTCCAGAAAAGTCTGTGTGTTTATAGATTGTTCGAAAATGTTGTTTCTATTATTGTTATTTGAAGGGTGGGTAACAATGCTCATCTTCCTACATTCTATGTGGCAACAGATACTCATTTCCAAGAGCCATTTGCTGAGATGAAAGGAGATGTCATTGTAGCATTAAAGAGATGGGGTTTAGTAGAAAAGCAGTCTGAAGTTGTTCTAGGCCAAAACTAATCAAATTATATCAAGTCTATAATTGTACAAAAAGATAGATAAATGAATGTTTGTCTTATTTTCCTGTTATTTTGTTCAATTATTTTRTAGGGGAAAATGTAACATGACTGATTCTGCTGTTTGAGAGACATAAATAAGCCCRAAAGACACAAGGGCAGATGCAAAATTGGTTTCTTTGGAATCACATCTAACAAAACAAAGGAAGTAAAACCAAAGCCACGAATGAAAAGTGTTAAGCTCTTTGTAGGACAGGAAAATTTACTTACTTCTTCCCATTTCATTTGATTGATTTTGAAATATTCTTCAACATTTCCTCCATTATAAATTATGGGAAAATATTTTGAGAATAAAATTAGAGGGCCATAATTCATGTAGAACAAAGGCTTAAAAGATTCCACCATTCACTTATTAAGTTCTCTTTAACCATCAAAGTAATCAGTAGCCAATGAAAGAAGYAATTGAAGTTTCATAGAGAGTAGTAAGGCAGCATAATCCAATCAGCGGTGGACACTGAATTTGTCACTGCTCAGGGAACAAGTGCTCTCTATACATTGCTGGTGCAAGGCACACGAGAGCTTTTGTTAGATTTCTTTAGCCAGCAGAAACATAGACTTAATTCATTTAACTAACAAATATTTGTTTTACATGAATAAATAAGATGGCCCTGACTTACATTGTACTTTCCCTTTTCCTTAGTGCCTTGGTATGAAGGGTTCTTTGCACTAGTGTGACCACACTCCTGTTGTGCAACTGTCTTCCATCAGAAACTTCTGAGAGCTAGAATGTGTGCCCTTTGCTTTCTCCACCCTGGAGAGAATGGTTGATGGACACAGGGGAAAGTGTGTCCAGTGCTTTGTTGGACTGTATCATTTTACATCCACACTTATTATTTCAAAAGCAATCATTATGCCTCTGTTTGAAATTTTAGATGTCTCTAATATAGAAAATATTTGTGACTATGCTGAGTTTATAATATCTTTCTAACAAAAAGTATTTCTGAGAAATATTCTGTGTTTCTGTTAATTTAATTTAAAAGTCCCTAATYGTCTGTGTTTTCTCCTGTGAAGGAAATATGGCATTGGTTGAGACTTTCTGCAATACCTGCATTTGCTTATCTGTATAAATACAATAATTTTTTCTGTAAGCATGAAAGAGTATTTAAGGTGATTTTTTTTTTCTTCAGACACCATCAAAAACAGAATTGTCAACCAACAGCTGAGATCAGTAGACAGGCTCCTTAATAACTTACATCGAAGAGTGATAAACTCTGACTTCCATGCTGAAGCTAGCCCTTGAGCCAAGAATGGCTTTGACATTTTCTAATGATTACGAAGCATAATATTTATTTCCTGACACATGAACGCTACCTAGCATTTCTATCTCAATGCACATAAACAGATTTTTACTCAAATACTGCTGTCCTCTGCTATGAGTTCCTAATGGACTGCTTTTACAGTAGAGTAGCCAAGTCAATTAGTTGCCACAGACCTATAATCCTCCAGTACCTAGAGCAATTGCTATCTATTCACTTATAGAAAAGTCTCTTGACTTCTGGAACACAAAAAACATCTCCATCAAGGGATGGAGAGGTGAGTCAGTCAATAAAAGCACGCCCTGTGAGCATCGCACTTCCAGTGAAAGTCTGAGGACTTTCTCTAAAATTCTGAGTACTTGCTRTAAAAGTCTAAGCACTTCCTATGAAAATCTAAATACTTCCTGTGAAAGTCTGAGCACTTCCTGTAAATTTATGAACACTTCCTGAAAAAGTCAGAGTACTTCCCTTAAAAAGAACCTGAGCACTTGTGAAATTCTAAGCACTTCCCCTGAAAGTCTGAAGACTGGAGTTCAGGTTCCCAGAATGTATAAAAAGCCATGCGGTAAGATAATAACCCCTATAACCCAAGTGCTTGGAGGCAGAGACACAGGAGAACCCCAGGACAAGTTGACTAGCTGAACTGAAATTGAGGACTCCCATTTCACTGAGAGACCTTGCCTTAGTGTATAAAATGGAGAGTGATTAGGATTTGGAGCCTTCACAGGCACAGACACACACATGCATACACATATGAACCTACATAGAGGTAGTCTTTACACCACACAATCACAAAATATTTTCAAAACATGGAAAAGGTATCTCATAAAACCATGCTTGAAGGTTTGTGCCTATATGGGAGGAGGATCAAGAAGTGAAGGACACCCTTCTTCACAAATCAGGCTTGAGAAAAGCTTGGACTTCAAGAGACTGTTTACATAAAGGAAGTAATAGCATCTGGATAAATAATGATAAGGAATATTTCAATAAGGAAATGCTGAGCCAAGTAGTAGTGATCCAAAAGAATTCCTGCTGCTACTTTACATAGAACGGTGGTGTCTTAATTATAATAGATAATTCATGGAAACAGTTTATTCGGTCTTTGTATTTAC
>BDUI01012556.1:26816-39438 GCA_002335545.1 Apodemus speciosus
GCACGGCGGTGGTGGCGCACGCCTTTAATCCCAGCTTGCAGAGGCAGGCAGATTTCTGAGTTCTAGGCCAGCTTGATCTACAGAGTGAGTTCCAGGACAGCCAGGGCTACACAGAGAAACCCTGTCTCGAAAAAATAATAATAATAATTTTATATATAGTTGTATGTGTATCTGTGTGTTTGTTTTAAGCAGGGTCTCAGTATGTGGCTCTGGCTGACTTACAACTCACCAGGCTGGCATGGTACTCACAGAGACTTGCCTTCTTCATCCTCATAAGTGCAAGGATGAAAGGCATGTGTCACCTTGTTCAGCCCCAAATAATTATATTTTTAATGATGAATAATATAGCTGAAATTTGAAATATTATTTTGTATTCTGTCATTTGTATTTCACACTGTCTAACTTAGATGTTAGCCTCAATATTTCATTTCTCTTCTCTTAAGATATATTTRCAAAGCCAAGCAAGCAGGAGTTCCAAGAAACAAGTTTGCTCTTAATTTGAACAGAAATCTAACCTTGTTATCGGGGTTATGCAGAGGTGCCCCAGAGATCAACGGGAGGCAAGAACACCCTTTAAGGCAGTGGTCAAGATCTCTTTAGGGATCAAACTATCTTTTCACGGGGTGGGGGGATAGCATATTAGATATTCTGCATATTCGAGAGTTACATTATGATTCATAACAGAATCAAAATTACAGTTCTGGTATAGCAACGAAACTCATTTTATGGTTGGGAGTCACCACAACCTGAGGAACTGTATTCAAGAGTGGCAGCAGGGGATGGTTGAGAGTCACTTCCTTAAGGGTTTCCAGGGGAAAAGAGGACCATAGTGTAGGAAGGTAAGTAGATAAGAAATCAGAGATAAAGGCCTAAAAGAACTCTGGGGTAAGTGGCCCTGGATTGAGGTCCAGGTAGGGGAATTCCAGCTGCAGACCTAACCGGTATCAGCAAATGCCTCTGAATCAGAGCAAGCCTGAGGCCAAACGTCTTCTGAGCCGGCACCARTTCCAGCAGAGACCAGTGCTGCCTCTAGGCTAACTAGAATGGCTCCTTCAGAGCTTTGTGATTTCAAGATGGCCAGAAATTGTGCATGAATGCATCCAGGGTTGAGAAGTCTTCGTCACCCCAGATTGACTGTGGAGTTGGCCTGAATGAATGAGGATGTGGATTCTGGTCTACAGGACAGAAAAGAAAAGATTTGTGTTTTTCTACAAATGTTCACTGTCACTATAGAAATACTATAATCATAAAGATTGCAAGAATTGTTTTAATCGTTTCATAACTGATGTTACTAATCAATTTTCAGAGGAAGTTCCTCCCTAACCACCCAAAGTGTAGGGTATTGCTATGTTTTAGATCTTTAAAGGATCTTGGAGATAGACTTAGCCCAACTCCTTTGTCTTATAGATTAAAAGGCTGAACCTTCAGAAGGCAAAACAAATCCTTCMGAGYCACAGACTTTGAACCTATGGTAGGAAGAGGGATCTTTACTCCTAGACAAAGCCTCTCCACTTCCTTGGGGTAGGATTTGTTGAGGCCACACTATAGTGGGAGTGTATGGATGAGTTGTCAAACTCTGCCAGGGGCCTTACAGCTGTCCACGCCATGGAAAGAGGTAGAACCTGATAATGATCACATGCATACTGTGAGAGAGCTGGTTTTGCTACAATTCACTTGYGATGGTGGGTTTTCAAGTGTAATTCACCAGTAATGAAACATTGTTACTGACCAAGCTTCCCAAGTACTGTGGCACATTCTTCAAGAAAAGCAGAGCAATCCTTATCATAGTATATAAAGACAGYCCAYTATTTCTTCCTGTGTGTCTTCCAGTGTCTCCACAGTGGGACTGTGAAGACATACTTTGACCTACATCTCACTCTTTCTATAACATGACTGTGATGTAATTCAGAAGGACCGGCTGAAATGACAAAATACGACTCAAAGGGTCAGAAAGATTGTGCAACTGAAGGAATGTACATTGTGCAAGGGGTAATTTACATAAGGATCGGTACAAACATGAGAAAACCAAGTGGATGTCTTTCCTTTCATGAAAAATCGTTATGGAATAGTGTCTGTGGAGTGTACTGTGATGCGCGCAGATCCATTCATTCCTTCTCATCTCGCACATGCTGGGCGAACATTTGTTATAAGTGTTATTGTCATCCGAACACTTCTCCTATTCACTAACTTAGACACAATTGAAGCAATTTTAAAATCCCACTCAGGGAAAATAAGACTGCATTAGAAGAAAACATGTTTACTTTGATTTATTTTTATCAATACATTTTAAATATACACATACACACACATACGTATTTCTGCTATTTTTGTTGTTGTTGTTGTTCAACAATGGTACCGAACTATACATTACAATATTATTTTTTTTTTTTTTGGTTTTTCGAGACAGGGTTTCTCTGTGGAGCTCTGGCTGTCCTGGAACTCACTTTGGAGACCAGGCTGGCCTCGAACTCAGAGATCCACCTGCCTCTGCCTCCCAAGTGCTACATTACAATATTTTGTGGAGGGACACAAACATGATTTTTATCAGGTAACCTGACCAAGCTTTATGTCTTGAATTTATTTACGAGAATATTTTGTATATTATAAAAACACAAATGTTAACAGTTGTTGTCTAGCAAACATGTTGTAGAATCATCAGGTCTCCAATGTTGAAGTTCAAGTTCAGAAGTAGGGATGATAGAGGTTTAGTGGTCAACCTGGTATCCTGGCTAAGTCCTCATGGGATCAAATGGTCTTTGAGGAAGGTCCCTAACTTATTACCAGGTCCTGGATATTTTATGACCAATAACTTGAATTTGTCTGAGTACCCAGATTTGGTCAAATCAAGGCGTTAAGTCATGCTTTCCAAATTCTTATCTAAATGCACAGACCCAGAATCATTCCTTCACTGTAGTGGGCAGGACTGGAGCTATGATGTCAGCTGTGGGCCCTGCGAGGCTCATCCTTACTTCCTGTGAGGTCAAGACACTGATCCTCAAGCTCCCAGTATTCACGTCTGTAATGTGAAACGGTCACAATACAGAAGGAACAGGTGACATCTTGAGTACGAAGTTGCTCTAATGGTGAACACGATGATGGTGACAGTGACATAGGATGGTGAAGAGAAACAAAGAGAAAGCATCTGCTGAAATCAGAGAGATTAGAGGACTTGTGATCCTGCCAGGGGACTTTCTTCCCGAGATCGAAGGCCACTAGCAAGATGGCTCCATTGGTAAAGGTGCTCAGCACCAAACCTGGTGACTTGAGTTCCACCTCTAGGATCCAAAAGGTAGAAATAGAGAATCAGTTCCCATAAGTCATAGAGGCCTCCATGTGTGTACTGTGGCTCACAGTACCATCATAAAAATATAAATAATATAATAATAATAATTACAGTAAAATGAGAGCTAGAATGTGCTTAACTGGTAGAGTGGGAGAAAATTGAAGAGAGTGAAATACAAAAAAAAACTTAGGCTGTAAAGTCTTGAGGATGCTGTCGATCTACCTCTACCCTAGAGGTGTACAAACCTAGTAGATAGGACACATGTTTCTGGTTCAGCACATGAAGTGGTGCCTGGCAAATGGCAGACCATTAAGAGATAAGAGCTGTCTCTTAACAGATAGAGTATTCCAACCCAGAAACATATTGAGCATAGTGAAATGTCCCCACTAGCACCTGTGTCTTCAGCTCATCTGTTTGTTGACTCAGTAGATGATGGCAGCTCCCCATTTTTCCACTCTTTACACTACAGGGACACAGGGTCTCTTCAGTATAATTATATGGTTCACATTTCTGCACAAGAATATGTGTAGATAATACCTCATTTTTTTCTGTGTTGTTGGAGACAGGCTTTCTCTGTGTAGCCTTCACTGTCCTGGAACTAGTTCTGTAGACCAAACTCTGGAGATCAAACTCACAGAGATCTGACTATCTTTGCCTCCCGAGTATTGTGATTAAAGGTATGTACCACCCCCAAAACCCAGGAAAAAAAGACAAATTAAATTCATCATGGTCCATATTTCCAAATTCAATGCTTTGCTACTTCTTTAACTTGTATTTGTAGAAGAGATGGGCATGACCTTCGTGAAATGGATTGCCCCTTTTCTCTCTGATTGCAGAACCAGACTACCTTTCTCATAATCAATGCAGGCAAACCATATGACAGTTCTACCCAATGGAATGCATATACAAGTGACAAATACTTCTTCCACAAGGTCTCTTTGTTTTCAGTTCAGCTCTATGACTTCAGTGTAGAAAATTCAACAGTTCTAGGAGACAGTGGAGCCAATGAAATGAGAAAGCCCTAGCCTGAATAATCAGTTGGAATAGAATTTGTATCCCTTCTCACCATACAGTCTACACTATTGGCCTGGGATCCGAATGAGAGATATATCTTTATTATATCATGCCATGGAAATTTGGGGAGTTAGCAGACTATCCTGGCTAATTTAGTGCTCATCTCATTTCTGCTTTTGTTTTGTGTGTGTGCATCTTGCATGAGACATTGGAAGGGTTGTTTCATGTTGACATGGTTACCCAAGCACTTTCCTACTAGCCATTCATGTTACAGTACATAGATGGATGGGTGGGTGTATGTACGTACGTACGTACAGACAGACAGACAGACAGACAGACCGACCGACCGACCGACAGACAGACAGACAATCAATCCCATGTCTAAGAGTCTAATGTCTCCATCCCCACTACCCATGGCTTATTCGTTAGAGGGCTGCTTTGCCACTCAATTTGCTGAGACAATCTCCGCTCTTTTTTTCTCCTGGTCCCCACTTTTATTCTCGTAGCACATTGCCTTGTCTATGCTGAGTAATCTCTCTGATATGAAAATTTGGTTTTCATCCCTCTTTTGCATAAATTCCGTGACTCTACAGCACCTCACATATAATAACGAAATAAATTAGCATACTCTTACAGCTTTCTTTTGGGCTCCTCACTCATCCTCTGTCTTAATGTCTTAAGTCGGCTCAAGGCTTCCCAAGTATGAATGCAAAACACTTGGATTTCAAGGCCCTCCTAGAAAGAGTTGTGGACTGCACAAGTGGCTTGTCTACTCTTTGTTGACTGGAGAAGTGATATAGATTGAGAATATACGCGTTGCTACTAAAATACATGAAACAGGCAGTTATGTGAACAGTTATTATCGCTACCACTTCCCAAAGTGTCTATTTAGTCTTGTGATTAATAAGTAAAATTTTACTCAGATGCTAGCTTTTTCTACTATATCCTTTTCAACACAGGATGCTAAAATATAATCTCTGTCTTATACATCAGGGGCTATGGATTTTTATGCTATAAAGAGATCCACATCTACATATTTATAGATTGCTGTTCTAGTCATTGCGAACTATTTGGAATTCTATGAATGGACAACAACACTAATTTTCTTACATTGCAGCAGATTCTGTGGCTCAGGCTGCTTATCCTCCAGTCTCTGGGCTACAATGACAGAAGGCTGTAGGCATCTTTTCCGTTTTCTTTTAAATTACAGGAGTGTAAAGAAGCCCAGGACACACAAAGGAGATGGATCCTTCTAACACCGAGAAACCGGGAGACAGGGCTGAGGTCCTTTCCTTGCTTTCCTGGCTGATTTGCTGGGGTGAGTGATTCTGTAGGTGGCCCTTTACACAGCAGGGTTCCTGTGTCCATTTCCTGGCTTTCTGGGTGTTGAAAGGCAGATGCAACAGCAGCAACGCGGCCTTGCTGGAATCACTCTATGTTAGCCTCAGCGTGACTGTACTGTGTGGTCCCCTGAGAGTTCTTCTTGCTAGGCCAGTCTATAGCCCATTCTTCTGGCTTTTCCAAGATTTTGTCCTAATTACCTAACCCTTTCCATCTTCAGACAGTACATTGGCTTGTTTCCTTCACTGGATCTTAACAGAGGCAAGCTTTGGGAAATGATCCCAACTCCTCCAGGCTTTGGGAAATAGTGCTGCCGCAGGGGAACAGCTGCTTTGATTCCTTTCTACCACCCTGTGCTCTTCCCCCTTGTCAGGTCCTCCTCCGTTAAGACCGCTTTGTAAGGAAGCCTTCACTAACTCAACTGAGCAGGACTCTTCCTTTCTTTTCCCTCTCCAGACACACCTCTGGGCTGGTGCTTCCTACCACCGGAGAGTAAGGATCAAGTGTTTGGATAATTTAGCTAATAAATCTGTATTTGATTAGTAATTTATTCTCAGGGAATTGATTATATTGGTAGAGTGAAGAGATGAATGAACGTGGAAAGAAATGAGAATAACAAGAACTAAAAGAGGCAAGTAGGCCCAACCTGTAGTGAAGAAACTTAGCACAAGGAAGGATGTATAAGCTGGGCGTTGGTGGCGCACGCCTTTAATCCCAGCACTTGGGAAGCAGAGGCAGCCGGATTTCTGAGTTCAAGGTCAGCCTGGTCTACAGAGTGAGTTCCACAACAGTCAGGGCTATATAGAGAGACCCTGTCTCAAAAAACCAAAAAATAAATAAATAGAAAGAAAGACAAACAGAAAGAAAGAAAGAAAGATAAAAAGAAGGATGTATAGTGTTCCTATTCAACGGTGCCAGTCTAAGTTTATGTGCACTGGGCACTATGAGTTTAGTTTGTTTTTTAATTTTAATTAAACTTATTTTTTTTAGATACTCTAGCTAAGAGATCCATATAGTTTAGATTAGAGATCAGCATTTTTTTCCTAGAAGAAGACAAATAATAAATACTCTAGGCTTTGGAGCCATACATCCTGTGACAAAAACAGCCATACATACATGGGCAGAGAAGAGAAAGCTAATGCATCATYAGTGCTCAGCAAACCCTGGGTCCAGGAACACACAATTTCGCAGGCTGCACACGTGCCACACACTGCCATCCTTCTTCCCACTTGTTTAAGCACTAAAAGATGCAACAATCACAATGAAATACCCGGTGAGAGAAAGAAAGAGGAAATGGAGAGCAGGTTAGACCGTTGGATAGGCAGTAGTTTCCCAACCTGGGCTAGAAGATTAAGGAAAGGTCTGAGTTTGTGGTCTGACGTACGTTTGATTTTTAGCTGATTTATTTCAGGATTAATTTTTTAAGTTTATGAGCCTGTGTTTCTATGTGGGCATGCACCTGTTCCTGTAGTCACTGGATAGTCATGAGAGCCAGAAGAGGAGGTCGCATGGGCTGGGGTAAGCTGCTGGATACGGGTGCTGGGAACCACATCGTCCTCTGGAAGAGCTGCAAGCCCTCTCACCTGTGGTAGCCATCTTTGCTTCTCGTTGAAGGTACTGTGGAATCAAAGCTAGGGCGGCACGTAAGCCGTATCTGTAGGTAGCTTCTTTAGTTACTAAGTGGACTTTGGTTGTATTTCCACTTTTCCCTATATAAAAATGAGGCTTATAACACTTTTCTGATAGAATTAATGCTGACATAAGTGATGCTGGTTAAAGGCTCTGAGACTTCAAGGACAGGCCTGGATCACATGTATGTCTATGCAGATTCACAGAGAGTGGACTATTTCAAGTGTGTCATAACTAACATGTGACAATAATGTCCGGAAGTTCTATCTATCTGAGAAAAAACTCCTGGTGATCAGAATGAGGCAAGAATATGTTCTCCATGCAATAACATATTCATTTATAACATGATAGGTAAAGAGGCACAAGTAATATGTGGAAGAGCAGCACACTCTATTTTTGTTCCTATCCAAAAATGGACAAATCGCCTTAATTACAGTTTTCAATAAAACAGATGCCAAGAGATTATAGTCCCACTCATTATACCTGTGCTAGTTTCTAGAAGAAAAAAAAATTCTCGTAGCTTTTCAAAGACTCATGGAATTAGGGGGGTGGAAAGGGCACCATTTACCACCCCAATTCATAATTGAGAAAGTCGTAGGCACAGAACTATCAAAGGACAGTTACCAATCGGGCTGAATTAGGGTTGGAGGGGGCGCAGCCAGGGGCAGAGCATGCCTCTGAGTCCCACTGCTGTGCTCCTCCTACTTCATCAAGAAGTAAAATTAATTTCATAGTTTGTTTTCATAAAAATTGCCTAAGAGTGAATCTAACCACGGATTTATAGTATAATTGCATACATTTCTATGAGGTACAAAGGATTTGCCTTTATGATATGCAGACTGTACAGTCTGATGTTACATAAACTCTGGTACAAAACACATATAGATAAAGCATCAGTATTTTGAACTTATCATGCATATCTTTTACTGATAACATTATCTATCATCCAGAGTACTGAGATGTGAAACCATAGTGGGTAAGGAATGGACAACCTGTGACCCTAGAGAACAGAGTGAGGCCAGAAAGAGAAAACAGTCCTTGTTGTTACCTCAGGAGTGTGCACATGTGCACACACACATATGCGCGTGCACGCATATACACATACACACAAACACACCACACACACACACACACAGGAGCTACTTTCTGCTGTTTCCTTATTGTGTTTAAAAATTTACAGAAAAATTTCCCACTTATTTTAGGCATTCAAACCTTTTCCTTTTATTTAAAACTTATTATACTGAATTGTACACACACACACACACACACACACACACACACACACACACTTCCCATGGCTCTATGTTTACACACTCCCAGAAGCCCTATCCTGTCCTCATTCAAAACTGAAATGCTCTGACTCCCATGCCCTGTCTCCATAATATTCATCTCATTTCTCCTGAGAATCACTCGTGAGAATCACTTATTGACTGGTTTATTGTCTATTGTATTTACCCCCTCATCTGCAACGTAAACTCCACGGCTGCTGTCTTCCTTTGTTTTCCTCTCTGATTTAAGAAGGTAGAACAATCTTTGAGCAGAATAGTTACTCGGAGAATATTTGTGGAATCAGTGAAGTTGAGAAAACAAGGAATAGGGCATTTGCAACATCTTGATATATTATCAATCGTTTAGAAACTCTTGGAGAAAATATAGGAAAAGACTGCAACACAATAATTGTAGAATGCAAAGAATAAAGTGCAGCCACATGCTGAGACTCATGCTAAGGGCTTTTGTATCCATTGCCCTGTATTTCTCACTAAAACTATTATTGTAGTCAATTTATAGTTGGTGAAAGTGAGGATAGATAGTTTGTCAAGATCTATACAATTGATAAAGGGTGGACCCAGTACTTACAACTCCACATCTTTTTGACTCCAAAGCCC
This sequence comes from Apodemus speciosus, assembly GCA_002335545.1. Taxonomy (NCBI): domain Eukaryota; kingdom Metazoa; phylum Chordata; class Mammalia; order Rodentia; family Muridae; genus Apodemus; species Apodemus speciosus. The sequence continues at coordinate 35,970 of BDUI01012556.1, forward strand.
ATGGGTACAATCATTGCTCCGGGGCAGAGTGATGAGAGCAAGCTCTATGATCAAGAGAATCGACGGAGCCATCCCAGCCTCCAGACCTCTCTTTTCCTTAAAGTTTCTAGCCGGACTGGTGCCTTCTATGACATACCTGTAGATTCATACTGAAAAGATTTGGATTTCTTCGGTTGTAATCTTCRCGTTTACCACACAGCATGACTCTCCCTGTAGCTAGAAGGGTCTCCTACAATGATTTTTAATCAAAAGAAAGTTAGCGGCCAGGCAAGATGGTTCACATCTGTAGCTGTGGAACTGGAGAGGCTGAAACACCACAGTGGTTGTGAGTTCGCTGCTAGCTTGGGCTACAGAGTAAGATACTGTCTCACAACCAAACGGAATCAACAAACAAAAGGAGGTTAGCACTGTTTCACTCGGTGATCAACCAGTCCTCAAACCGCAGAATTTAAAATATCAGTGCTCGTCATGTTGCTTGGACATTGGAAAACGGCTTAGCAAGCTCATATTCTAGAGTAGACACACTGGAGCAGTAGGTAACAGGACCGCCTCGGCAGCACACCTGGCTGTGTCTGTAATTACCTAAGGGTCACATGATAGAAAGCAAGTCCCCCCAGAATAGAATCATAAGCACGTTTCTCTTTCCTTCTCACACTTTAAATTGTTCTGACATTTTCCCATGTATATTTCTCCTTTATTTAGAAACAGAAACATGGAACCTTATTTACCATCTTCATGGGTCAACAAGTAATATCAGATATCATCCCCAATCAAAATGGATATGGAGTAGTTTTGAAGAAAGAAAGCGGGCGGGGATATAGGACAGAGATGCTGTGGGAACACATGCTAGGGACTGAGGAGACTTATGGACCAGAAAGGGGAAAGTCCCATTCACAGTGGTTGGCCATGGAGAAGTTGACATTAAGTAAGGGGCCTCTGCGGATCTGATCATTCCACTTCTCACTCCCCGCCCCCCCCCCCCATCCTCAGTCCTTCTCTTCACTCGTCAGGAATAACAGTGATTACTGAGAGGCAGCTGTTTCTGAAGAATCAGAAGAGAAAGTCAATCACTGTTAATAAAGTCATTTGGAAATTGCTACTGAAGGTTTTTACTCATATTGCAAATGTCAGGATGTGTCACAGGGCTGCATCACACACGTTATCCTTTAAATAAGAATCCCAACCACGGCACCCCTCAGGAAAGACAGCTTATTTATGGAACCCTTCCTTCTGTAGTCAAGTCTCTTTTTTTTGTTGTTGTTTTTTGTTTTTTGAGACCGGGTTTCTCTGTGTAGTGCTGGCTGTCCTGGAACTCACTCTGTAGACCAGGCTGGCCATACACTCAGAAATCCACCTGCCTCTGCCTCCCAAGTGCTGGGATTAAAGGCGTGTGCCACCACCGCCTGGCTAGTCAAGCCATCCCTAAGCGTAGGTAAGCATGAGTCAGTGGTGTTGGGTGCTTTCTTAATAGTCACAGACATCTCCACACGCCTAAGCCAGGCATTTGAAATTTTTAAAAAGTCACAATTTTTAAAAAGTGACTTTAAAAAAATATCACTGTTGATTCTGATAAACCTCACTTGGAAAAAAAAAAAACCTATAAGACTTTAAAAGGCAAAGGATGCAACACTGGAGTTAAATTGTCTCTCTGTCTCTGTCTCTCTGTCTATATCTGCCTCTCTGTCTCTCTCTGTCTATATTTGTCTCTGTCTCTGTGTCTACGCCCCCGCCCCCCCCCGTGTGTGTGTGTGTGTGTGTGTGTGTGTGTGTTTCTGTGTATGTGTTCACTTGCCCATACAGATGCATGAAAAACTGGAGGCCATAAACTGACATGAAGATTTCTTCTATGTGGCTCTCCATACTATGTTCTGAAACTGAGATTGAACCTGGAGCTCACAATTTACGCCAGACTGACCCACCATTGAGTGTCTCGGGATCACCCTGCGTCTGTCTCTCAGCGGTGGGATTACAGATGCAGCTGCTGCGCTCTGCTCCTCTGTAGTGACTGGCGAGCCACACTCAGCTCCTCCTTTTTGCATGGCAAGCACTTTGCTCACGGAGCAATCACCTCAGCCTTCCCCCAAAACTGAGTTTTTGATATATTTCTGACACATACTGAGAAAGCTAAGCAATTCAAGCCGGAGGTACATAAACACTGGATTTTCCAGTGTTACTTAAATAATTAGTAATACCACTATTTTTTGTAAAGAAAAAGAAGAAAATATTTTGTTCATCCTACTAAATTTAAGCAATAGTAGAGAATGACTTTCCAAATCTCTCAAGCATTTTAATGACATTGCTAAGAAGATAAAATTGCTATTTATCATCCTAAGTATCTTAGGTTAGACACTAAACATCACTCTATACAACAAGCCATATATAAGAGCTGTTTTTTTTAATGAGCTGTTTTTGTCAGGAACTATTTTTATATTCATATTTAATTCTCAGAGTAAGCATTAAAATTAGGTATCATTTATATCCCCATTTTCCAGTTTAGAGAACTGAGGCTACGGGATTAGTAAATGTAAGAAGTTTGTTCAAGGTCATATAACTATGAAATAGCAGAGCCAGTGTTCATTGAAGAACTTTCTGATCCCAAACTYATCAGCTCTTAAGCTCAAGGTAATTCTGCTTATATGGGACGCTTTGGTATAGACAGACCCCATGAAGATGCACAGATAAAGAAAATGCCCAATACAAATTGCATAGCTTACTACAAATATACAGTTCCCATTGGATAACAACTCTATTCCACGAGAAATGACATAAAATCAAAATGTAATTATGCTTCTCCCAAATATAAATGAAACCTAAAATCTACATCAATATCCAGTGTCTGTCAATCCTGTCAGACAGGCTTCAACTGTGGAAATTGCCGGTCTTGTTGCCAGCGTCTAAACGTTTTCGTTCTGTGTAGTGAGTACCTGAAACCTCCAGAGACAAATGTTAGCTGACAAACATTCTTGTAACAGTCAGTACCTATATGTTGTTAATTAAAAGGTTTATATTATCCAATATATAGTTTTATGTCAAGCCCTAATACATTTAGCGTCTTACTGAAGTGTCTGAGTAGAATAATCTGTCTCAATCACTGAGGAGTACACGGGAGCCCAAGAGTTTAAAAAGAATGATAGCAGGTGCACGCATCATTCAAAGGACATGTCCTAAAGTTCCATTTTGTTCTTCTTAGCATTCAAAGCCAACAGAAGAACTGAAGATCTCATGATCCAGCCTTTTCTTTGCTGACTGAGGTAATGTGTTCTTCTCTTCCAACCTTAAGCATTCCAGGCAGTGAGGTTGGCTCTTCTAGTCTATCTCCCTCCGGTATTTCAAGATGCCTTCCTCCTCTGCCCTAGTTCTGAGGAGCATTTTGTGTTATATTGTACTTTGCAGCTATTATTTATTTATTTATTTATTTATTTATGGTTTTTCAAGACAAGGTTTCTCTGTGTATCTCTGGCCATTCTGG
>BDUI01012557.1:0-12517 GCA_002335545.1 Apodemus speciosus
AATCCAGTGCTGTGCTGGCAGAGCTCACAGACTGAGAAGACTGCACTCTCAGAGAGCACAGGCCACTGTCCGACCAAGTGGGAAGAGGAGGCAGCGGGAGCCTTTAGGACACGCACAGCCGGGCCTTTCAGCGAGCTTCGTTAGTTAAGTAAGAAGGGGACAGGCAAGGAAAATCTTTCTGAGGAACAGGAAGAGGTTCGGTTGGCTGGGATAGAAGCTGTGAGAGAAATGGAGGACAGTAGAGACCAGATGATGGCTGGCTCGGTGGCCCAGGCTYGACTTCCCACTCTGCCAGCCTAGCCAATGGTAAGGGCCATCGATCCTTCAAAACTGTTCAGGATAAATGGAAGAGGGCAAGGAACCCAGGATAACCTAAAGTTTAATGCCTTAAAAAAGAAAGGAAGGAGGATTTTTTGGGGGTGAGTTCTCTGAAGAAAGTATGCTCAGTTGGTCTAAGAAAGGAGAAAGCAGAGATAATAAATRCTTTCTGGCCCAGACAGCTGCTGTCTAGTGGCTCTAGGAGCCTGGAGGTAGAGCAGCTGTCTGCCCTGCTGAGTTAAGTACTCCTCAGGACGTCTGGGCTGGGCAGAATTCAGCATGGAGCTCAGCAGGGTGAAGAGAGGAGAGAGATTCTGAAGCCTGGGTCTTTATACATTCATGTGGGCACTAGAGGAGAGGTGGAAAGGCATTCCTGATGAAAACTCAACACAGGCAGACACCCAGAGAGAGAGTTGACAGGGTCCAGGGAGAGGCACAGGGTTCTTGTCAGGCATTCCTAGATCTGGTGAGGACTGCAGAGGATTCCCTGCATGGGCCACCTGAGATGTCCTGAGTGACCCTRTAGTGGTACYTTAAGGAACRTAGTGGGAACAAGCCATCCTGACTGGCTCCAAATTCAGTGAGAGAGCCTGTCTTGGAGTAAGGTGGAGAGCACTGGAGAGAGGAACCCAGCACCTGTCTCTGCCTCCACGTGGGTCTGAGTGCACACACTTGCATACTCACAGGAGTTCCTTTCATCTTGGCCCGSATCCTCTATCTCAGAGTCCTCAGGTTCTACATATTTTAATCACTAAATTCTCTACAGTGGCTCCTGTGTGCTTGGGTAGGTTTTTAAGTCTCACTGTGTGGCTCAGGCTCACTGTCCCTTTCCTCAGCCACCTGGTGCCATTGTGCTCAACCGTGATGAGCCTTCTTGGTCCTCCCCATCACCACCCCCCACCCCCGAGACAGGGTTTCTCTGTGTAGCCTTGGCTGTCCTGGAACTCACTCTGTAGACYAGGCTGGCCTCGAACTCAGAAATCTGCCTGCCTCTGCCTCCCAAGTGCTGTGATTAAAGGTGTGCACCACCACGCCCGGCTGTGATGAGCCTTCTTATGCTGAGTTTTATTTTTCCTTTCAAAAGCCGGTTCTTCTTCTTCTCCATTTTTTATCTTTCTTTTCTCCTCCTTTGCCAGGCTTTGAGTGACTTCATGTTTGTGTCTTTAGGTCAAAAGATGCCTTCCATCCAAGAAGAGAACCCAGTCCATACAAGGAAGAGGCAGAAGCAAAAGGTGATTGGTTTTCCAGGGATAGATGTGTTGTTTGCTTTTATTGGAGAATCCCCTTCTGTGTGGCTGAAATAGAGGCAGACGGAGCTCTGGGGATTGAGGGCATAGCAGCTGGAGCTACCTGATATGGGCGCTGGGGACCGAATTTGGGTCCTCTGGAAAAGCAGGAAGTGCTCTTAATCACAGAGCCACCTTTCCAGCCCCATAATTTGTTGAAATGCCCCTCCTGGCCCTGCTAAGTTAGGAATCTCCATGGGATCAAATGGATCTCGGGGACTCCACAGGAACCCCTCGTGAGGAAGGGGGAACAGCCCAGGGACTTGTGGCTGGCTGTCTCTGAAGGAGAGTGGACCGTATCAGGGCACTGACTGCAGATATCAGCCAGCTGCCAGAGAGGATGGAGGGAGCGAAGGAGCCTCTCACGGTCYGCGGGCTCTTCCACCTGGCTGGGGATGCACCCCTTCCGTAGACTGTGGGGGCCAGCCTGTCTGCTCCTCACTGCGGTGGGGCCCTAGAGGAGTTCTCTACTACTGTGGACATCTGCAGCCGGCCTCCCTCCTAGGCAGWMGGAGGCKGCCCAATGTGATAGGTGCAGGACACCATCTCACATGACCTCTGTAGCTACTGTCATCCTTGCACCTGTGATTGAAACCCCTCATGGCTATCTGTATCTTACCTGCAGGTTAAGCCATAGCTTTGTGACGCCAGCTATGAGCAGGCTGGAGCCGTCTCTGGTGAAACCAACCCCAGGCATGACACCTAGGTTTGATTCCCAGTGAGTACCGAGAGCAGCAATTGGATTGGGTGGAGTCCAGTCGGGAACAGCATCGGTAGTTCAGCTGATGCACTTGAGTTTTGGTGTGAGGCCCCGGAGAGCACGGCTGAGTTCCTGCTGTTGGCCCCTGCCCCTGCCCCTGCCCTGCCCCTGCCCCTGCCCCTGCCCTGCCCTGCCCCTGTTTTCGGTTCCTCACCTGAGGAGCCTAGGCCTGTGGTGTCTGGGAGCTTTTAGCCTTCTCTAATTCTGGTCAGATGGCATTTAAATATGAATAATTGCTTACTTCTGTGCCTTTGGAAAGAGGAAAAGTGATCTCACCTTTCCTGAGGCCAACGCAACAAGACTGTTTACAGCAGAGGTTAGCACCTGCCCTGGGGGCTGGTTGATCTGGTAGGAAACCTGTGCAGTCTTTAAGGAGGAGTGGTAACCTGGACTGGTAATCCCAGCCTTCCAGAGTCGGAGGCAGGAAGATCAGTTCAAGGTCATCCTTGGCTATACAGCCAGTTTAAGGCCAACCTGGGCTACATGAGACCCTTCTTAGAGAAAAGGAATGAGAATGGTGTGTGTCCCTGTTGCTTCCCTCCACGTGGAAGAATAAGGAATTAAGACCTACCTTTAGTTCCTGCTCCACTGTTTCTAGAGATAGCTAGGGGACGCCATTTTGGAAGAAACGTGTACCTGTACTGTCCTGAGAAGGGTGGTCTGGGGTCAGTGTGCTGTAGTCTGGGAATCAGCTGCCTTTGACCTGGAGAGTTCCTYGGGCCAGGGGCACAGGAGCCCGTGTGTCTGGTTCTGTGGATGGGTGGGTGATGGGCACCTGTGYGGAGCTTTGGCCTTYGGTTTGCTTGGGTACAAGTTGGCTTTTGCTGGATGCGTGTTTGATGAGCACAGCCTCCTTCCTCCAGCTGTGTTTAGTCATCACAGCTTGAAAAATGTTTTCCCTAAATTTAGGATTTGCTTTCTTAGAAGTGTGTGACTTGAGAACTAGTGCTCGAGATGAGGTGGGGTTGGAAGGTTGTGAAGGCCTCGCTACTCAGTCTGCCCAGCCGTCCTTACAGAGTTCTCCACCCTTTAGGGTCTTCAAGACTCCAGGTCTACGCCCTCCAGCATCCAAAGAACAGGTTTACAACATCTCCGTCAACGGCAGCCCTCTCGCACACAGCAAAGAGATCTCCCTCAGTGTGCCCATAGGTGGCGGTGCGGTGAGTGGYGCCCTGGGGAGCCAGGCCACAGTGTGCTGCCCTGTGAAACCTCTTGTCTCCAAGTTGTCTACCTAACACCTGCTTCAGAGGCTCCAAAGTGTGCCTCAGAGGGCGGGTCTCTGCCACACTGCCTCAGCGCTCGGAGCCTAGTGTTCTCTCCCGGGCTCGAGGCCCATCTGCCCTTCACTGCCTTCTGCTGCCCTTACACAGCATCCTGTCTNCCTAGAGGTCAGTCTCTAGCTCACATCTGTGCTCCAAGGCCCGAGATAGCCACCTGAGTCCTGAACACTCTTGGAGCAGCTCCCATGCACATCTGTAGCCCAGCCAGTCCTTTCCTGTCCCCAGCTCCACAAAGGCTGTGGTACCACTTCCTCCAGCACCTTGACTTGACTGGTTTTGTGAAGCAGCCTCGTGACACCCAGTGTGTCCCATGTGCCTTGGCCCTTGTCCACTCTTGTCCCGTGTCTCTACTGGACTTGGCATTCTTCCTACCAGAAACAGACGATCCACAGAGAAGGTTCTCGGCACTCGCATACCCAGGCTCTGAGTTTGGAGTCCCCCACTCACACCTGCGCAGCGCTTCCGCAGTGCCACACAGGAGGACCGGACACCGACAAGTTTTTATTACTCGGCACTGCATATAGAACCTAGAAATATAAATACATCTCTAGAGTTCCACAAAGGAGCCTCCACCCACAACCAGTCCTCCGCCCCAGGTGGGTGACAGGGCAATATGGGTTGCAGGTGACCTCCTCTGTCCAGTGAACATCTCCATATATAAAAATAAATCTGTGGAGGGTCCCCAGTGACCCAGCACCTGTATCATGCTGGTTCCTGTGCAGGGCTGAGGCCTGGGACCCCTCAGGATTCTAGGACCTCCTYGAGGGGAGGTCTACCCTGGACACCGAAGTCCTGCCAGCACAGCCAGGGACCCCTGTGCAAACAGCTGGGGACGGGAGGAGTTTGACCTTAATGACTGATGTAGCTGGAGATGGGGAGGAGGTTCTGATCACCCAAGACAGGGCACTGGTCCCCATGAGCCTCGCGTGCTGGACCAGTTTTCCCTGGAGGGAGGACGAAGGAAGAGCACGTGGGGATGCTTCGGTTCCCCAGTTCTGTCAAAGGTGGGAGCAGTATCCCAGTCTGCCTCAGTTTCCTGCAGTCGCTGAGCTCAGCCAGGTGCCCAGGGAGCAGAGAGCTGGAGTGGGGAGACTGAGGAAGACAGCTGCTGCTGGCAGGTCAAGGCCAAAGGCACTGCTGGGGTCACTGCTCCCCAGTACGGGTACTCCCCAAAGATGCATTATGGTTTCCAGCCCCCTCCAGGCTCTCCGTTAGACAACCTTGCTTGGACTCTGAGCCTGATGATGACTCCACCCTAAAGAGAGAACACCCCGCCCCTCAAGGCCTTACTCAATTTTGACTTTAAGAAGCCTCTTTGGGCACCCCACCCCCCACCATACAAACATCCACACTCCACTTGCCTGTCTCCCCTGTGCCCCAGGGGGGATCCCCTCCTAATGTGCTCCCTCTAAAGGTGCTCTCTATCCTGCCTATCTCCCTCCACTCCCACCTGCTCTGTCTCAGCCCGTGCCGCTTTCTCCATACCACAGCAAAACAGGCATCCATCAGGGTCCTGCCCATGTCCAGCAGCCTCTCTGCCCTCCCGGGATAGCTTTGGTCTCAAGGTCTCAAAGCTGCCAGGGCCCTTGCAGATAGGTCAGCTTAGCACCACACTCCTTCAAGACCTCTGAACGCTGGGGGGGAACTATATATAGTGTACAGGGACTGGGCAGCCTGAAGGGGCTCACGGAGCGAGGATTCACTGTGCTGCTCAGGGAAGAGCGCTGCAGCCATAGGGAAGGGCAAGCTCTCTCCAGGGCCAGGCTTCTCCCTGRATGTTGGTCTGGCATTGACCCTGGCTCCAAGACTATATAGGCTCCGACTTCCCCAAGTATAGAGTAGGGTTAGACCAACCTATCAAACCACTCCCTCAGTCTCCCTTTCCTCTCCACCCTCCAGAATGCAGAATAAGCCTCTGTTGTGCTCTTCTGAAATCAGTTCCAATCAAGTCAGACATCTGGGCCCAGGGCAAGCACCAGGATTTTGTGTGGCCTGCTAGGAGCCTGGCCCTCATCCTGAACTGCCAACCCCAAGGCAGGAAGCCATGAGCTCTGCAGTTTCCACCGGTRGGGGGGACAGGGGAKGGGGGGTCCAGTCCCTGAGCTCAGCACCACTTGCCTGCTAGGGCCTTATTAATACCAGTGTGCAGATAGACCTCGCCAAGGCACAGGACATAAGGGACACTACCCACTGGCTCAGGCTCCCATGCTCTGGTGCCTAGACAGCTGAGGTCCCAGCCAGAACCAGTGGGTGTCTCTCAGGGACCCTTAAGGCCTGGCAAGTCAGAAGCTCTCTGGAAATGAGATGCCCACTGATTAGGCCCAATCCCCATTGCGTGTCGAAGCCCAAGGAGCCTGAGCTGGGACAACTGAAACTTCCCCAACCAACACCCTTGACACCCCAATCTTCCCTTGACACCCTAACCTTCTTCCTACTGTTTTGTCTGGGGTCCTCTCCAGGGATCTGAACCTCATTTTAGGACCACTAGGTCAGCAAGGTGTTGAGAGGAAAAATGAAATGGGACAACGTGGTACCAAGCAGCTCAGGGCCCACGAAGAGCGAGAGCACGCCCCCCAGCCAAGGGGAGTGTAGTTTGCAAGTCCTTGGGCAGGGCTGACAAGCTCACACTTGCACCCCCTGACCCTGCAGCTGGAGCACTCGAGTCTGCAGGGCACTGATCCCACTAAGGAGGGCCTCTCGATGTTCTGCGGAAGAGATGCCAAGGCTCCCCAGGTCCCTGCAAAGAGGAATGGTTACATCCAACCGTGCCAGTCCCTCTCCTACCCCGCCCATGGAGCCAACCCTCCACTTCCCCTGCTCTGGACAAGGAAGGGCCCAGGACTGGGACAGGTGGGGCTTTCCCAAGTAGGAAGGGTCTTGAACCCTGGCCTTGGCTTCTTAGACTCACTGGGCAGTCATCTCAGCCACGGCCTCCAGATTCCCGTAGCCTGCTGCAGAGAAGTTGTCCTTGTAGCGGCACAGGTCTAGGGCCTCCAGCCAGGCACCCACGGAGCCAAAGGAGGGAAAGGTAGAAAAGGCACGGTCTGCCAGGGGGGTGGGAGGCCTGAGGAGCAGAGAAACTACAGTCAGACAACAGCCAGGGCGTGGCGTAAGACCCAGTCACTCTTGAAAAGCAGCTCAAGAAAAGACCAGGGGAAAAGGCAGGTGACCACATCCAGTGATGCACGCGCCTCTCATGGGCACCCAAAAGCCTCTGAAGAAGTGGGTCAGATACTCAAGCAGGTGGAGAGCTGAGCCAAWTAGAGGGCAGATTCCAGGACATGACTGCCTGATGAGGTAAGAGGGGTCTGAAGCAGGTAGGGATGTCAGATCGGTCTGGACAATGGGCTGGGCTTCACACCTGAACAGGTGGGGTGAGGTGCTTGGTTGCCGTGGGGATTTGGGAGAATATTTACAGACAGGCGATAGTTTGGCTGACTGGCCTGGCTTAGGGGTTGGTGAGGATGTACCTGACACAGGTGGGCGAGGCACACTTGGAGGGTTCTGGCTCCTGCCCCATCTTGCTCAGGATGCTGTGGATCTGGGAGAACCTGGGCCGCTCACCTGGGTCTTTCTGCCAGCACTCGAGCATCAGTCGGTGCAGTTGGGAGGGACAGTTCCTGGGGGGTGGCAGGCGGAAGCCATCCTCCACAGCCTTGATTACCTAGGCTCCAGAGATGGGTAGCAGACAGGATGCGTCCAATTACCCAACATACAGCACCACCCCACCCTCATCCCAGGGACTCCAGGCAGGATGGACCTGAAAGAGGTCTGGGAGCTAAGAGGTCAAAGATCAATAGACAGAGGTCAGGGAGCTGGATCCATAGGTCACTTACATCTTGTCCAGACATGTCCCAGTAGGGCCGCTCCCCAAAGGCCATCACCTCCCACATGACAATGCCAAAGCTCCATACATCACTAGCAGAACTGAAGTGGCCAAACTGTAGAGTCTCAGGAGCTGCCCAGAGCGCCGGGCTCCTGCCACTCTGGGTGGGAAAGCATTGAGTCACCAGCAGGCTTCATCCAGGCAGGTCACTAGCACCCACAGCAGGTCCCACATGTCTTCCCCTCACCCCTCCACATCTGAGGAAACTGCCACCCAGCTGACACAGGCATGGTACCACCAAAGGGAAGAGCCCAGAGAGAGGAGGCTGAACGGAGACAGACCGTGGGTATGACCACCAGGAGAAGCAGCATGTGGGAGCAAAGAAAGGAACTCCTTACCATGGTAGTGTAGACAGCTTCTGCTCGGTCCCGGGGACCCCGCCCAAAGCCAGAGATCTTACAGATGAGGCCACTGCTGACAAGCACTCGGCGGGCTGCAAGGCCCCGGTGAACGTAGCCCATCTCTGACAGATACTTCATGGCCGATGCCAGCCCAGGCAGCAGACCCATCAGCTGTGCAGCCGCCAGCTCCCCCTCGTGACGCTATAGAATTAGTGAGGACTGAAGCCAGGGCTGTACACACAGATTACCCTGGAAGCCCCTAAGTCCCTCTGGGATTCAGTGTACTGTGAGCATCAGGCCAGCTTGCCCAGTGGGAACATTGGCAACCCCAATCCCCATGAGAAAAGAGAAGAGCCAAAAAAAAAAAAAAAAAAAAAAAATACGGCCTTGGTACTTTCCCACCCAGGGCTCCAACCGGTTACTCACCCTGAGGAAATCATCAAGAGCCCCGAGGTTCATGTACTCAATGACAATCATCAAGGGGTTTCCTGCAGCAGGGRTGGAGACACAGCTGCTGCCTCTGCCTATGTACAGCACCCCCTTCCTGCGGCACCTCAGCCAAAACAGCCCAAAGCAAAGCCAAGTTTTCTAATCTTGTCACCTACCCACCCAGCCCCGCTCCCACCCACCCAGGTGCTGAGGTTAAAAAACTTTTTTTTTTTTTTTTTTTGGTTTTTCGAGACARGGTTTCYCTGTGTAGTCCTGGTTGTCCTGGAACTCACTCTGTAGACCAGGCTGGCCTCGAACTCAGAAATCCGCCTGCCTCTGCCTCCCAAGTGCTRGGATTAAAGGCGTGYGCCACCACCGCCCGGCTAAAAAACTTTTTAAAAAGGTCATCTGTCTATAGTGGGACAGAGACAGAGCTGCAAGGARTCAGCTGAGAAAGATCATTCAAAGGGACAGTGATCYGCTCCCCAAATATTAATGGAAATTGGAAAGGTCATTCTGGGTCAGCATGGCCACTGCAAGARAGGGGCCACCCCGAGTCACTAAAGTGAAGGTGAACTAAGGTTTGTGCCTGGGCCCACACCACAGCCCAGAGGGGCACCCCACCTGATGCCCGGCCAAGCACAGGGATGCGCAGTGCCAGGCGTACCTCTGGTGACAACTCCTTCCAGCCGCACAATGTGGCTGTGGTCAAACTGCCCCAGGGTGAGGGCCTCAGCCAGGAAGCTGAGCCTCTGTGAGTCAGAGCAGCCATCCCTCAGAGTGTGCACGGCCACGGGCAGTTCCTGGCGACCCGGCAGCTGCAGGCGGCCACAGCACAGGTCCCCAAACCGTCCTGCGGAGAAACAGGCATCTYAGACTCCCACCAACAAATGGCGTAGGCTGAGCCAAGGGGACTCTGGGTCATGGGGGGTCCTTTCCAGCTTGCGGTGGGTGGGAAGCTCTAGAGTTCGGAGCATCGTAACCTTGGTCTCCATTTTTTTTCTTTCCTCTTGGCCCTAGTCTCCTTCTCTGTGACAGAGACACAGTAACTTTGAAAGTGCTTGCCCATCAAAGGTCGTTAAAAGCAGCAAAGCCAAGGGTAAGTGATGACTACATCTATTCTGCCTTACATCTCTTCCCGCCTTCTGTTGTGTGGGTTCTGGGGAGAGGCCTGTTTCTTGGAGCACAGTAACAAGCCAGCAAGGTGCCCTGAGCTTGGGGAGTTCCCATAGCAACCTTTTAGGTAAGAAATTGCGGCTCAGAGCCGAAGAGGGTGCGCCTTAGTTACTCAGCTAATCCACCCTCAGACCGCACGTGTGTCTGGCCCGAAGCTTCCTGGAAAAACCTCTYCATGCTGTTCCAGTGGGACTAAACTGAGACTGCCCAAAGAAAGGTCCTGAGTGCAGATGTCCCACAGTGACTAGGGAACAGACGAGAGAGGGCAGAGCGACAGATACTTCAGTTGGGCAAGGGGCTTTCTGGGAAAGGATGCCCTCAGYGCAGAAGCAGGGCTTCTGTCCATRGGCTGGGAACTAGCTTTCTGGAAAGAAGCGGCAGAGACTMRGGGCTTTTCCCCAGTGGGTGTTGCCTGGTGGGTGGGGTTTATCCAGTGGGCGGAGCTCCCTGACGAATCCAGGCTTCTGGGGTCCAGGGCCTTGCCTGCTCCCAAGCTCTTCTCCAGGGTGACGCTTTTGGCATCTAGCTCTTTGGCAAACAAATGCACAGCCTGCAACGGGTCCCCGCAGCTTTGAGGGTCCAGAAACGTGCGGCGGGTCGGGACTTTGACTGAGAACAGAGGAAGAGAAAGAGCCTGAGGAAAGGGGCCTCATTGCTGGGAAAACAGGAGGCGGCCGCTGGAAAGGGGCACAGACAACTCACAGTGGAAGTACAGCTCCTCCTCGTCATGGGCGTTGCCACTCCCTTTGCCGTCGCAGGGCCTGTGGGGACACAGAGGCAGCCTTTCACCTGGCGACCCCAGCCCCTCCCACTTCACCAGCGCCCAGGGCAGCACTTCTTGGTCCCTTCAGAAAGAAAAGCTCTGTGCCCCTTCTGGGGAGCGACTTTCTTGTCCTGTTGTCTTCTTTTCATTTTTCATTTATTTTTAGATGTATTAAGTGTGTGTGTGACAAGTTGCAGAAGTTGGCTCTCTCCTTCCACTTTGTGGGGTTTTGCCTGCCCTTCTCCATTACGCCATCTTTTTTTTGTTGTTTGGTTGGTTTGGTTTTTCAAGACAGGGTTTCTCTGTGTAGTGTTGGCTATCCTGGAACTCACTCTATAGACCAGGCTGGCCTACAGAGATTGTGGTGGCTTAAATATGCTCAGCCTAAGATGTGGCACGATTAGGAGGTGTGACCTTGTTGGAGCAAGTATGTCACTGTGGGTGTGGGCTCTGAGACCCTCATCCTAGCTGCCTGGAAACAGTCTTCTCCTGGCTGCCTCCAGATGAAGACGTAGAACTCTCAGCTCCTCCTGCACCATGCCTGCCTGGACGCTGCCACGCTCCTGCCTTGATGATAATGGGCTGACCCTCTGAACCTGTCAGCCAGTCCTAAGTAAATGTTGTCCTTATAAGAGTTGTCTTGGTCATGGTGTCTGTTCACAGCAGTAAAATCCTTACCAAGACAGGGATCTACCTGCCTCTGCCTCTGCCTCCCAAATGCTGAGACTAAAGGTATGTACCACATGTCTGGCTCACTAAGCCATTTTACAGCCCCCTTTCTCTCTCTCTCTCTCTCTCTCTCTCTCTCTCTCTCTCTCTCTCTNCTCTCTCTCCCTTTCTCTCTCTCTCTCTCTCTCTAAAACATTTTAATCTTTTAAATTACCTCTTTCAGGCTATAGAGATAGCTCACCAGTTAAGAACATTGGCTGTTCTTCCAGAGATTCTGAGTTCAATTCCCAGCAACCACATTGTGGCAAGCACTTTTATGCACTGTGCCACCACCCCTGCTGAAAGATTCTTTGTTCCCCCCCCCCTTTCTTCACCTGTTGCTGCCTCAGTTGCAGCTGCAGCAGTGGTTTGCAGTGTCACACACCCTCCTCTCCTCAGCACAGACAACCCAAAGCCAGGATCTCTAACTCTTCAGTGCTGTCGCTGTGATTCTGCTTTGAGAAAACTTCAGAGATGCGCAAGTCTACACTCTCACACAAAGCCCCATGCTACCCTGTCAGGAATAACAGGCTGATCCTCCCTGAGCCAGAGGCAAAGCCCAGGGCAGTCTAGATCTGGAGACCTGAGGCAGGACTTTCCTGGCCCCATGAAGGCTCTGGCTTTTGTTCTGGGAACAAAGGAAAGCCAGTAGGGACCTGGAACAGGGCCTGATTCGGTATACACTTTATATGGTGTTTTTCCAGCTTGCATTTGAGAAAGAAGATCCTGGCAGCCAGAAGGTAGCCACTCTAGAGTTCCCTCAGGAGATGGCAGTAGCTTGAGCTATGGGGGTGGCCCATCCTGTGAGAGATCTGTGGAAGGGCAAGATGACAGGCTTGGAGACTGCAGGTAGCTGAACAGAACCGCGAGGAGCCCAGAGAGCTCACGAAGAGCCAAGCAAAACGGGAAAGTTCAGAGACCTAAGCTCGCTACATCTGGCTTATAGTGTGGGTTTATTAACTCCTGGGCGGTGGGAGACGCAGAGGAGTTTATGAGTAGGGAATCTGATGGGAGGTGGATCTGCTCTGAAAATACAAAGCAGGGGAGACGAGGGGACCTGAAAGGAGCAACTGGGAATGATYGGGCCAGAGCGAGGGGACAAGAGAGCYGAGGATGAGGACTAGAGGTGGGTGGAGATGAGCTGTCATGGGAACCGAGGAAGAGCGAGCACAGGAGACAAGGTCCTACCGAGGAAGGAAGTAGGTCAGGGGGACAGTTTGCAAAGGGAAGTGTGTCACAGGAGAGAAAGGCACGAAAGGACTCTGACACATGCCCTTGGCAAGCGATTATGAGTTCTTACATCTGAGCATCTCCACGCAGTGGCTGTGGGACTGGGTGGCTCTTTTTTTTTTTTTTTTTCCTACATAATAAAACCATAATAATGACAACTCTGGGGCTGGAGATATGCCTCAGTGGTTGAGAGCACTGACTGCTCTTCCGAAGGTCCTGAGTTCAAATCCCAGCAACCACATGGTGGCTCACAACCATCCGTAATGATATCTGACACCCTCTTCTGGAGTGTCTGGAGACAGCTACAGTGTACTTACATATAATAAATAAATAAATAAAT
>BDUI01012559.1:18341-28548 GCA_002335545.1 Apodemus speciosus
CCATAAGCCCTCTTCCCTCCCCCTGTTCCCCAATCACCCCCTTCCTATTTCCCTGTCCTGGTATTCCCCTACACTGCTGCACTGAGTCTTTCCAGGACCAGGGGCCTCTCCTTCCTGCTTCTTGGGCACCATTTAATATGTGAATTGTTTCTTGGGTATTCCGAGCTTCTGGGCTAATATCTGCTTAACAGTGAGTGCATGCCATGTGTGTTCTTTTGTGACTGGGTCGCGTCACTCAGCATGACATTTTCCAGTTCCACCCACTGTGGCATGTTATTTCTTAACAATGCTGGATATTACTTTGTAGCCAATTCTGCTTAGAATTTGGAATGTATATTCTTAATGCAACTGCATGAAAAACCTGTGGTTTGAATGTGAAATGTTCCCTCCAAAGGCTAGTTGTTTCTGAATTTTTGTTTCTTAGTAAATGGCACTGTTTTGTTAGGTTTAGCAAAACAGGTCAACGCTAGTGGCCTTGGAAGATTATAGACTTCTCACTCTCTCTACTTCTTAATAAGCCTTGATATCAACAACATAGAAACTTTACTTCCAATATGCCCACTACCATCCTTGCGATAATTAACTTAGATTCCCTGAAATCATGAAGTCAGAAAAATGTTTCCTCTATCACAGACAACCATTAGACTTGAGCCCAAGGACCCCAATGGAAGAGCTAGAGGAAGAACTGAAAGAGTTGAAGGAGATTGCAACATCATAGGAAGGACAATATTAACCAACTGGACCACCCAGATCTCCCAGAGATCTAAACCACCAACCAAAGAGCATACATAGAAGGATCCATGCCTCCAGATACATATGTAGCAGAGGATGGCCTTATCTGACATCAGTGGGAGGAATAGCCCTTGGTCCTGTAGAGGTGTGATGCCCCAGCATAGGCGGATGCTAGAGCAGTGAGGGGTGAGTAGGTGGAGGAGCACCCTCATAGAGGCAAAGAGGAGGGTTGAGAGGGGAGATGGGATGGGGGGTTGTGGAAGAGTAACCAGGAAGGGGGATATGCTTAGAAATGTAAACAAATAAAATGATTAATAAAACCAAAAGTAGTTGTTCCTGTCATGTATTTATTACTATGAACTATATCCTTTACATGGGCTTATGCACTTAAAACATATAAGACAGCTGAGGAAATGTGCTTGTCCATTTTCTATTGTGACAATAAAATAATTACACCAAAGATTTTGTAAGAGAAGAACACTTATTTAATAATGGAGACTGAAGACCAAGTTATTGTTGCCCRCATCTGAGAAAGAGCCTTTGGCTTTGTCACTGTATGAGAGAGGGCACATACTCGTGATACTCTTGCTTTATAGCAGCATGTGGCAATGGTGTCTACTCTACCCTCTCCTGATTCAATCTCATTCCTTAATACAGACATTAGTCTCTCCTAAGATGGACGTTCCATTTAAGGGATCTGACAGTAGGCTCACCTAAGGAAGGTTCCACCATTTCTACATATATCACACTGAGAATCACGTATCCAATGTGAGAACTTTTGGTACAGGACTATGTATTTTAATGTGTAAAACTCATACTACATAAGTTATTCAATGARGTTATCCATCTTGAAAGTTAATGCATGCATGCTGATATAGTAATATTATTTTCTGGGTTCAACGATGTTATTCAAAGTAAAGACATTTAGCACTATAAGAAAGTATAACTAAGCTTACATTATTTATATGTAACAAGCATTTTACATTCCTAATTCTTCTATATTCCAAATCTTTTTTCCTTATTTAATTTAAATTTTAATATTTTTCTTCATAAAATAATGTTTTAAAATAGTTACTTATGGTAATGGGAGATAATAATCTTTTTATTATTGCTATAGTTATTCTTATAATGAAATTTCATCAGAAATCATATTTGAAAAGTTGTGATTAAAAAACAATAAAAGAGACAAAAATGAAAAAAAAGAATTTTAAAAAGGGACAAAAATTATCAAAACTAGTAATTATTCAAACTACTGTTCTTTACTGATACAGGTTAGTCATAGATGATTAAAGAAAGGGCATTTTAAATAATTGCATAAACAACCCAAAATAAGACCGTCAGGAATTGCTTGTCAACGTCCCTGTGTCTATGTAATGTCTTGCTACATCTCCTCAGAAAACTGAGAAAAACTACACAATTCATACGTCTTAAAGTTTCTCTTTTACATCTCAGAAATGCAGAAGATAACAGGACAATATTATCTTGTTATATGAAATGAAAAAACAAGTTATGTTCATGAAAGAACCAAATGAGGATTAGACGATTCAACCTAAAATATTTCAAGAAGGTAACCACTGGAATCATCCAAGTGATAACTTTCCTTTCCTGAATAAATTTCAGAAACATTGCCATTTATTTAAATTTTATGTTAATGTTTGAGTTTACATAATGAGTTTTAATGATGTCTATCCCCATTTTTCTTTGTCCTCTCCCTCTCCTAAATCTATCAAAAACCCTCTCTTACTTTTATATTTTTGCATATATGTATGTGACCACCGGCTTAAGTATTTTCTTGCCTGAGTACTGGTGACTGTTTATTTACTGGAACAAAGTGAGCTTTACTGGCTACTCCATTGGAGAAAATGATGAGCCTTCCTCCATTTGTGTGGAAATGTTGACGGGTTCAGTATTATGCAAGTCTTGTGCCAACAAATGGAACTACAGAGAGTTCGAGTGCAATGCTCATCCTGTGTCAGTAGCTATCTTTTTCCTGCTGGTATCCTTACCTTTAAGCTCACTATTTGAACATGTTAAAAAAATAATGTGTTTGAGTAAGTTGCAATAACTTTGCCAAAAGTACAACTGTGTTAATTAATTACATCACTGGGTCAGATACTTGTGATCCTGTTCAAAAGGCTTGAATTCAAAGCTCACCATCAAAGAAAGGAGGAATCTTTTAGGCAAAGTGGACAAGCAAACGGAGGATGTTGTTACTCTGTGCAAAGACTAGTGGACATTTATTGCAGAAATCTAATGATCATCTTTCTTTTTCTTGTTTAACGGCCGGTAATAGAGGATACATTATTAAGGCAGTCATTCTGAGTACATTCCTCTATCTGTTCAATTACCTCAGAGGGAAACAACCACTCACCTTGCCTAGGTTTGGTCCACTATTGCTTGGATAGTTTTCAGGTTTTGCCAGACTGGTTATAAACATTAAAGTAGTTGTTGTAAAAACCATGACTCCATGCTCTGAACCTTACATTTAGTCAGAAAATGAACCAATTTCTACTCCACTAAAGGATATATCTATCATCGATCTAATCTTTGAAACACCCACCTGAAGTTGATTTTTTTTAGCAAGGTGGACCTCCTTTTTAGGACATTGTACCGAAGTTTAGTTTTCTATGAGAGAAGCCAAGCTGTGTCTTGGCTGCCAGCTCCTGAGTAACCAAGCAGGAAGCCCAGGCTCCACGCTTGGTCTTGCCACCATGTGGAACATTCGTTTTCACTTGGCCTCGGGCTCCAGCTGGATGCATTTCCTGTAGTTGGAACAGAGTAAATTTGAGAACTTGGCGACTCCAACAGCAATTCTTGGTAAGAAGAAAGTTTTAGGAACTCTGTGGATGCACTAAAATTTAGTATTCTGTAAACACACATTATTAAATGGCACTTGGCTGACCACACACGTACACAGTTACTGGAGTACACATGTTTCACACAGATGGGCATAAGACTGCACTTTCGAGTCTCGCATCTCTTCTATCCATTGTCTCCCTGTAGCTAGTGATATAATGTGATTACACTGGCTGGTTTTTGTGTGTCAACTTGACACAAGCTGGAGTAATCACAGAGAAAGAAGCTTCAGTTGAGGAAATGCCTCCATGAGATCCAGCTGTAAGGCATTTTCTTAATTAGCTATCAACTGGGCCCCCTGTGGGTGGTACCATCTCTGCGCTGATAGTCCTGGGTTCTATAAGAAAGCAAGCTGAGCAAGCCAGGGGAAGCAAGCCAGTAAGTAACATCCCTCCATGGCCTCTGCATCAGCTCCTGCTTCCTGACGTGCTTGTATTCCAGTCCTGACTTCCTTTGTTGATGAACAGCAACATGGAAGTGTAAGCTGAATAAACCCTTTCCTTCACAACTTGCTTCATGATATTTGTGCAGGAACTCTGACAGTGATCAAAGTTAAGCTTCAAGTATTTAATATGCAGAAAACTACAGAATAGCCAAGTTTACTATACGCAGTCATGTAAAGGGTGTCTTATACTGTTAAAAACATAAAGTAATGATTTGACCTATAAAGAATAAGAGCAAATATTTTTAAAACATCAAAAATAATCAAAATAACAGTTTGTGCAAATAAAAATGAACCCCGTGCTCAGTCCAATGGTTGGCTGAGAGCGACCACTTCCGTATGTGCCAATGGAGGAGTTACAGAAAGGACTGAAGGAGCTGAAGGGGTTTATAACCCCATAGGAAAAACAACAATAATCAACCAACCAGAATCCCCAGAGCTCCCAGGGTCTAAACTACCAACCAAAAAATACACTTGGAGGAACCCAGGGCTCCATCTGCATATGTACCAGAGGATGGCCTTATCTGGTATCAATGGGAGAGGAGGTTCTTGGTCCTGTGAAGGCTCAATGCCCCAGTATAGAAGAATGCCAGGGTGGTAAGGTGGGAGTGGGGGGGGGGGGGCACCCAACTTCATAGGAGCAGGGGAGGGGGATGGAACAGGGGCATTGCAGAGGGGAAACAGGGAGAGGGGATAACTTTTAAAATGTAAATAAATAAAATATCCAATAAAATGTGATAATGAAATAAAAACAGGTTTTACTTTAATATAGAAGGAATTCATGTACATATAGTAATTGATAACTGAGAAAGACAAGTCAAAAAAGCAATGTGAAATGAATGAATAACAAGGTATTAAGTTGAGATAAATTGGTCAAGGGAAAAGAATCACTGCATGAATATTACTTCATATGTATCTTAATAAATTTGACTGGTTCAGACATTGTTCATTCTTAAATATCAAAGAATTCAGTTAACATCTAGCATTCCACAGCAGTATTTGTTAGTTCATGCTTGAGTATACATATATATCTTAGCTACTGCTTTAAAGCTTCAAGTGTACATTGTTTTGTAGTTTTTCTCATGGTGCTGTGAACTAAACCCATGGTTACACATGGTCACTGAAAGTATTCTATCACTGAAGTATACCCAATTTTGTGAACATACATGTACTTATGGAAGATCCTATGCATGAAAATCAGTACCAGCAAAAACATCCAGAAAAGAACTTAGCTAACAGATTAGGGTTCATAAGATCTACATTGCTCACTTTTATTCATTAGTATCCTTAAAAAAGTTGAAGTACTATTGTAGGCAAAACATTTTTATAGACTTAAATAGGAAAATTGGAGATAATTTTAAAATAGGAAAATAATTGTCATCAAACTCTTGTTCTTGTAATTTTTTCTTTCATGAGTTGTTTACTCTTTTAGATTTCAGGTACAGTTCCTCTGGTATAACCTGTTGTTTGTTTGTTTGTTTGTTTATCAGATATATTCCTTATGTTAATCTCTGTAACTTTAATCATGCCACATGTAAAAGATTTTACTTTTGAACTGGTCTTTTAGAAAGTTTTTCTGTCACTGTAAGGTTATTTTGTCCTTCTTTCAGTACATGAACCTTAAAATTAACTTAAAAGAATATATTCTTGGGCTGAACAAATTACTCAGAGTTATTCCTTAAGTAGGAAAAGAAAAATAAGAACAGCATACAAAAGCAACAAATTATAAACACCTTGCATATAGAATTTTAGCATTCATAAAAATATATTAAATTTACTACTGATTCTATTGTATTAAGACCTAATCCAAGTTAACTTGTATGAAAATTTAATCATCTCATTAAAATTGATGATGTTTATATATAAGAAAATGTAGATGTAAATGAGAAAGAGAGGAGATTCCCAAATTAATGTAGACTATTGTCAATTGCCCTTGGCTGCTCCCAGAATGCGGTAGTGGGACACTTGCTGAAGATACTTTGAACTTCTAAAACAGTATTAGAACAAAACGAATGCAAAGTAACCTAGAAGCTTCCTTCATAAAGACGAGCTCTCGTAATATGTGAAGTGCTATATAAGCTGCCAATGAGAAAAGCATTTCTACCCATCTGAAAACCTCCAAACCACAAAACAGGATTCAACATTGAAGTCTGAATCTTGGGGTAGCCAAAGCACTCAACATGAGGAAAACCATGCCTGGCACTATAGACTTAGCCAACTAACCTGGTGAGATTGTTGGCCCTAGACAAGAGCCTACTATTGATACTTTCCTGAGCCAGCATAATGCTCAACTGCATTCTAAATACTTATACATACATTCTTAATACGTTTGTATAAGTGTAGCTCCTACTCTTAATCGAAAAAGGCTCTCTTTTTGCAACAGGTTGAGAGTATTTCAGAAATCCACAAACTGGTCCAAATGCAGAGAAAAACTGACCTTGGTTAGCCCAATGCAGTTCACAGACATACAAACATGACACCTAAAGCCCAGGGAACATATTGGAAGGGGCTGTGTGTGGAAAGGTCGTAAGAGCCAGAACACTGCGACTCTACTGTGAGGTGGTATCTTCTGTATRTAAGCCACACCCGTGACTGTAARCTTCTGATCCTCCTGCCTCCACCTCCAYTGTGCTAGGGTTACCACTGTGCCTAGGTTTATGTCCTTCAGGAGACAAATCAAGGGCTTTGGGCTTGCAATACCCTACCTGTCAGCACTAAACCTTTCAATTATTTCGAAGTTGTTTTAAAACTTTTTTGACCACATTTCTAATAATAAAAGAAAAAGTGGACCCAGGTTCTGGAAAGGCCCAATGCAGCAGTGCAGGGTAATACCAGAACAGGGAAGTGGGAAGGAGTGAATGGGGGAACCAGRGGAGGGAAAAACACATATGGGACATCTGGGGGGCRGGGAAACCAGAAAAAGGGAAATGAAATGTAAATAAAGAATATATCCAATWAAAAAAWRGRAAAAAAAATAAACCAAAAGAGGTACTGAATTAGAGCTGCTCRCCTAAGKAGCAGACAATTTTTTAAATTAATTATTTTATTTACTTACATTCGAAAGGTTGGACCCTTCCCAGCATCTCCTCCAGGAGTGCTTCATCCCATCCTATAACCACTTYATCTCTGAGAGGGTGCTCCCTCCGCTAACCCGGGCATCCCAATTCCCTGGGGCAACATGTCTCTCCAGGATCAGGCACAACTCTCCCACTGAAGCCAGACAAGGCAGTATTCTGCTATATATGTGCTGGGGGCCTTGCATCAGCCCGAGTATGCTCTTTGGTTGGTGGCTTAGTCTCTGGGAGCTCCCAGTCATCAAGGTTAGTTGATATTGTTGTTCTTCCTACGAGGTTACCATCCCCTTCAGCTCCTTCAATCCTTCCCCTAACTCTTCCAGAGGGGTTCCCAACCTCAGGCCAATGGTTGGCTGTATCTGCATCTGTCTCAGTCAGTTGCTGGTAGAGCCCCTCAAGAGGAGAGTCATGCTAGTCTCCTGTTAGCAAGCACAACACAGTATCAATAATAGTGTTATATTGGAGCCTGTGTGTGGAATAGATTCCAAGTTGGAAGGGGCAGACCATTGTCTTCTCTCTCTCTCTCTCTCTCTCTCTCTCTCTCTCTCTCTCTTGCTCTCTCTCTGTTCCTTAAAATTGAGAACAGTTATGTAACCTTTCCCTTCTGTTTCTCAAACATGTGAACTCTTCGCATGACCTACGGTGTTCTCTACATGCATTTGACTTTCATATAGAACAAAGAGTTTAGCATTTTGGAAATAAATCCAGAGATTTGGACAGGCATTGCTGTTGTTCCTGCTTGTGGGTTTTTTCCTACTTAATCTCTCTAGGGACCTTGAGCTCAAACTCCTTATCTGCTCCCAAGGGAATACTATAAAGGAAGAATCATGCTTAGCACAAGGACACAGGAGACATCCAATAATTTTTATTCCATTAACTCCTCTCCAAATTATTTTATATATTATTTTAATCAAGAAACAAATGTTAAATCATTAATTCTTCATATAGTCCCTTCACACTACAGTTTATTAGACCCTGCTCTACCTCCATTTCCTAAAAATATATATTAGATAGATATAATATATATTAGATTTATAGATAGTCTTAAAAGAATCATCCATGAAATTTGACACTTAATTTTAATGAAAACTCAAATTACTACAAAGTTAAACCAAATGCTTTAAATCTTGAACATAGAATTTGAACTAGAAAACTTAACTAAGAGAATCCTTTCGAAAGATGCTTCAAATACAGCTCCAGCTACGGTGCCATGCTAGTTAAATAAAACAGGATTAAAATAGAACCAGAACTGTTAGTGTTATAAAAGATCCAGGCCCATCCTGTAAAAACAGGATTTCCTTGCAGGTGGACACCATAAGCAAGATGAGGTTATAATAATGCTCACAGCTCAGCTCATGTAGTCTAGTCAGCCCTGATATGATTGGAGAATGATAATGCTGATTGAGCAGTTAAGTAAGTGCTCCCTCTGCCTTTTACAATAATTAGCATCTGATATATGTATTGAAGTTTTAAAATGTGTCTTTCCATTAGCTACCTGTGAGAAGAATGTTCACACTATCCACATTATTTTTGCTGCCTAAGTTTATAAAGAGGGTTTATATTTCTTTGCTTAATAATAGGTGATGAGTTGCTAAGGCTTCTTCCACATAATGGTTTTGCACAATGGTCTCTACAGAGACTGATAGTGATGTGTGACCTGGCTTATGTCATTTCTTTATAGACATGACATTATCATTTGGATATTTGAAACAATTGAGTATAGGTGTTTGAAAGCATGACTCTAAACTCAGAGTACAAAGCAAAATCAGGCAATAACCTACACAGTCTACAAGACAACATT
Source organism: Apodemus speciosus (assembly GCA_002335545.1). Lineage (NCBI taxonomy): Eukaryota > Metazoa > Chordata > Mammalia > Rodentia > Muridae > Apodemus > Apodemus speciosus. Next base: position 27,247 of record BDUI01012559.1, read on the forward strand.
TTGTGTGGAATAACTACACAGTTTAAGTTCAGATTTCAACACTGCTATTGTGTGCATTTTTAGTTTTTTGGCTCAATTGGATTTTATATGTATGTATCTCAGAATAGAAACACGTTCTGTTTTAGGCCCCTCTTTTATCTTTTCTTTATTCATTCATTCATTCATTCATTCATTCATTCATTCATTGCCCTTCTTGAAGAAAAGGAGATATGTGCTCAAGTAATCTAAAGAGAGAATTTTTTTCCCTTTTGAACACTTTAATTTGCAGTCTCTTTGGTTCTTTTTTTTCTTTTTTTTTTCTTTTCTATATTCTTTGTTTACATTCCGAATGCTTTCCCCTTTCCCAGTTCCCCCCTCACCATGTCCCCTTAGTCCCCTTCCCACCGCCCTTTCCCCAATCACCCCTCTCTCATTTCTCTGTACTGGTACTCCTCTACGATACTGGATCAAGAATTTTTTTTAAGTCGAGTAATCAATCAAAAGTTTGTTAAGGAAGAGGTGATCAGACTATGGTCTCTGACCCTGCTCACCTCAATCATTTTATAAGTGAGGAAATTGTGTCCCAGAGAGGGTATCTACTGATCCAATTGAATTTATTATTCTGTGTTTATAACTCCTCCAAATATTATTTTAGACAGTTCACAGAAAGGGCAATATGGACGAAATATAACAAAAATGGGGAACTTTGATTAAAAAGATAACCAAAGCAGTATGACCATAATATTTTCTCTAACATTACATTGTATCAATATAATTAGACATAGGTGTGCTGCTACAGCATGGAGTGATGATCTGTAATATCATAATGCATCAGCACAAGTAGACAGAGGTATGTGTTAAAACAGAGTGTGATAAATACAATTACACTTTGAGCAACGCCAAGTTAGTAGACAGTGCTATTGTTTCATTTTGCAGGAAGAATCAGGAAAACCTCTTCACAAGAAAAGTTCATGCGACTTAGACTTTGACATAGATACAACAGAAATTAAATCCTAAATAATAATTAAAAACACAACACAGAAAACAATGGAATTTTGCATGCTTTATCAAAATACTAAAACATAATCCTTCTATTAGTCTCTAAATATAAAGAACAAATATGTCAATTTCTTTTTAATTGGGAGGAATGAGGGAACCTTTCTAAAGGCCAAGGTTTTCTCTAGATATTAAAGAAAAGGAAGTTTTATGGAGACCATCAGAAAGGGTAACTTCTGATACATACATATAAAAACCAATAGAGCAGCAGGGCGGTGGTGGCACACGCCTGTAATCCCAGCACTCTGGGAGGCACAGGCAGGCGGA
>BDUI01012562.1:0-28351 GCA_002335545.1 Apodemus speciosus
TGTCATGTATTTAACTTAGAATTGTATTCTAGTCTATATAATTATGAAACACATCCAAAATCAAGATGGGAATAAAATTCTTAAATTTTCAAAGGAGAGTGAAACAAATGAGCCTTAAATTATACTGTATGCATAGCAATTTTGACACAACTATAGATACTAAAATTACTTCAACTGCATTTGAAATGCTACATGCAAAGTACACTGTGGAAATGCCTAAACCATAAAAACAAAAGAATCGCCAAACTTAAAGTGTTTCCAGAAACACATTGCTAGTGATCATTGCACAGCATTGTCTTAACACACACACACACACACACACACACACACTTTTACATAGATTGTAAGATAAAGAGTGTAAAGCACCTGACTTTACAGAAACCAAGGATACTAGCAATGACTGCCAGGACAGCAAGACAGATGGGGCATGGAGACAGATGAAAGATTCTACTCCATCAAAATAGTGAACATTTATTTTGGGCCTTAATAATAAATTTCTGATACTTCCATGTCAGGGGAGATAACAGTATCATGAAAGTGGTTGTCTTAGGGCAAGGTGCATTCCCAATGTGCTGACCCCCACAATTTTCCCCAAATTYGAGAGACTCAACTGCATAGTTTGTGTATTGGAGGACTGCTTTCACATTAACCTCTATAAAACACAGACTTCTGCCTCTAGGAATATATAGTGCTTGTGGTTTTCTACTTTCCCTTGCTCTAAGTATAAGTAAAATTCCTAGACATTTTATATCTAACAAATATGAGATGCACAGAAATGAAGAGAAAAACAATATTTAGCTAGAGAACTCAGAGAAAATACTTGATAACCTCCCTGGAATTTCCTCTTGCCTCTCACATGGTTGCCTCTCTCATAGTTGGTTTGGAACAGGATTGCAGCTTCATAAGGCTAGACCAAAGGACCAAAGGCTAGTCCCTTCAAAATCCTGTCCTCTATACATATTCTAATGAATAGGAAATGAGTATCAAAAGAATATAAAACTTTCTAGACAACAGATATGATATCCTAGACAAAAGCCTCAGGACAAGTATGTCCTCATACACACCCATTTCAGCAATATTCCAGTGAGAGATCTAGACTGGCTCTTTCCTAATCACTCTGCTGATTGGAAGGATAGTAGAGAAAACTTAATGAGGAAAGGTACCCAGCAGGTAATAAAAACAAACCCCTTGAGTAAGGTGAAYGGGAAGAACACAGACAGGCTGGGTTYTACTCTACCTGCARGTGATGTTATAAGTCCTATTTGTACTCAGTGGGGTTCTGTCAGAGGAGGTACAGTGAAGACTTAGGGATCCAGCACCACCTTGTTGTTATTCTGCCTCTCTTATTCCCATCTTGTTATCAAGTGGAAGCTCCTATGAAACCTATCATTTTCATGCTAGTACAAGCAAGCCATGGCAGTATGCCAGAACCTTAAATTTTCTTGGAAGTAATCCCTAAAGGCAGGATGGGGATCCTAGGTGTGTATAGGAGTAATGAAGAACAGAGAGCAAATAGMTTATAAACATAATAAAYAGTGTGTTTCAGAGACCTGTGGTGTTTGTCAACTGTGTGTGTAATTCTCTGGTTTTAGAATAACTTTTCAATAAATGGTGTCGAGGAAATTTAAACAGCCAGAGACACAAAAGAAAATAGAAACCCAAAAGATGACAGTGAGGGTGCAGAGAAACTGGTTTCCTCACATATGGCTGTTGGGAATGAAAAATGGCACAAACCACCCTGAAACCTTCCTGGAAATTTCTTTAAAATTGAATGTGTAACTATTGCATGAATCAGCAATTGTGTCCCTGAACATATATCCTAGGAAATTGAAAACTTTCCTCACACGACACTCTCAACATAAATCTTCACAGAAGCTCTCCTAAGAATATTCACCAACTAGAAGCAACCCAGATGTCCTTCTAAAGGTAAATATTTACACAAATGTGTCCATACCATCTGGTATTATCCAGCAATGAAGAACAATGATCTATATAGGTGAATTTGTATAGGATCATGCTACTTTGTGGTTCTGTTATGTAGCTAGATGGGTGTTTGCTCGATGTGTTGGTTTGCTTTCCCTCGCTGTGTGTATGTTGGTTTGCATTTTAGAAAGCTCAGTTTCTTGGCTCCATTGCTTTGTGCCCATGGCCACACGTTAGTTGRCCATGGCATGAATAAATGGTAGACAAAGTTTTATTGCAGCCAAGAAACAGAGACGATGAGGATAGGGCCCTAAATAAGACTCAGACAAGAACAATGTTTTATTTATTTATTTATTTATTTATTTATTTATTTATTTATTTATTTATTTATTTATTTATTTATTTATGAAAAGGTCTCTCGTTAGACTTGTAACTCACTGATTAGACAAGACTAGCTGTCCAGGAAGCCTCAGCATCTCCACTTCCCCAGTGTTTTCTGTCATGCCTGGCTTTTGTAAGCACCTAAACTCAGGACCTTATGTTTACCAGGCTACCACTTTACCCTCAGACTTAGTCCTCCAGCTCCCAATATCACCATTTTAAGCTTAAATGCACCATTTTAAGCATTATTGCATGAATGCTGTGCTCCTTGATATCTTCTAAAAAGATGGATATAAAGGTAAAGGGATAATTTTGATGGAGCAGAGTGATAACCTTTGAATTGAGCACTCAATCTTCATAGAAAGGACAATCAAACACCTCATCATCTAAAGTCTCTTCTAAAAATTAAAGCCTAATCAAGAATCTTACAGTCACTGCCAACTTACGTGATTGGAATGAACCAACCAAAACACATGGTAAGAAACCCACCAGACACATCTAACAAAAGCTACACTGTAGGAAAATTGACAACACTAACAATCAMATTTTTTTAAATTAAGGAAAAATTTTCAAAATGGATGAGGAAACTCTAGGCTATGGTACCTTAATGGGCATGGATGAAATGCACTTTGTAGAGTTTGTTTAAATACAGATCTCCGAAGAAAATGATAAAAACAGAAGTTATGAGACAATGAAGTACATTTGAATGCTGATTATCTATAGTTAATGATACCTGCTATACTTTTCAGATATGAAAGCAATCATATAGCTATGTTTTAAACAAGACTTTAATTATTAGAGAAAAACACTGCATTATTCAAAGTTTGTATTTGCTTCTCACTAGTCCAAAGGGTGCTGGAAAAAAATAAACTTACAACTTCCAACCATTTTAACATCATAACTGATGTTTTTCTTGTTCAARTTATGTTTTAGTTATTCATGTTGGGGAGACTTTATAGGTGTAGCTTTTGCCATACCTASGGGACACAATCTCACAACAAACTTCCTGATTCCTCTGCCTTTTAAATGTTTTCCATCTGTTGTCTTTAGTGTTTCCCAAGACTTAGATGCAGGAGTGCAGGAGTTGTGTTGTATATTAAACAGWTGAAATTGAGCTCTACAACTCTGCATTTTTGGTTCATTGTGATTTTTCTGTAATAGTCTCAGTCTATTGTAAAGAGAAGTTTCCTTGATGAAGGGTGAGAACTACATGTATTTGTGTACATAAAGATAAGCATTCGGAATGTAATTGGGAAGAGTGGGAAAATAGTCTTCCCCAGGGAAGAGAACATCAATTGGTTATTCAATACCAAATTGTCATCCTGAAAACATATACAAAAGGTCACATTTTAAAAACAAAGAAGGTTGTATTTATGTATTTAAGAATATATACATGTTTGTGTCTATGTCTGTGGTATGTATGCAAAACAATAATTAACTAAAAAGTGAGGCTATAAATTTGAAAGAGAGCAAGGAGGGTCATAAGGAGGCTTTGGATGAACAAAATGGAAGTAGAAAATTATGTCATATTATAATCTCAAATTATAAATACAGTAGAATAAAAATGATTTTAGAAAAGGCATGAGCTGGTTTTCTGGTGGACTTTGACTTCACTTTCATGTTCTTRTTATTCTTTGTCTTTTGACCTTTTTCATAATGAAATGTTCCCACTATTGTCTGGATGTCTTGCTTTTCCTTTGAGGCTCACCTCCTGGACCACTATGCCATCATTTCCACCTTGAAGCTTTGAGAATAACTTTACATGCTCATTCATCTAGATTCAACCTCTGCCCTCCTTCCATATCCTTCCAACCCAGGAACCACTGCAARTTCATGACTCCAGCCTGGAGAAACTGTGTCCCAGAAGCTGCTGGTACCTGGTACCCCTTTGGTCCTGGCAGCTGTGAGTTCATTTAATTTTGGCTTGAGCCTSTACCCACTTTCTTCCTATCATATTTGACAAATTGCTATTGCTTTGGTCTTTTAAGCTTTCAGAATGATCTTTTTGACTGCAGGAGAGGTGAGAAGAGAAGGATTATATGGYCTTGTGCCAGGGTCTGCCCCTAGGTTAGTTATGCATTATCTCTGTTCACACACAGTGCCTCTAGTTTCCTTGGTCAACTGCTCACAGAAAAGCTCTAAACCTCTGCGGTTTTACTTTGCAGTAATTTTAAGCATCAGTTTGACCTGGGTGGAACATTTCCTAGCTATATCCGCATGGCTGCATAGTGTACCTGCTTGATCTCTCCTTGTTCACATGATTCTTACAGATGTTTCAATCCCTGGAATTCTGCAWTCTGAGCTTGACATAGGACTCTCTCTGTGTCTCTTCATACTTAAATAGTATTTCTTCCCTTGTTACATAATCGACAAGTTGTAGCATCAAAATTTCAGTTCTGTCTAGTTTTAGCCATATGCTCTCTTGCATGGCTACATGTGTAAGACTTTGTTTTGTTTCTGTGAARTCTATGAAGCTTGTAACCCAAGATAAGTAATTTAATATCTGTCGAATGTGCACCATATGACTCTGAGTACCCACTACGTACCTGGCACTGTGATAGATCCCTCATATGCATTACCTTACATTTAGTTCTAGTAATTGCTATGATAAGTAATACATATGCCTGTATCTCTTTTTTTAGGAAAAGAAAATTCAGAATAACAGTAAATGAATATAGACCAAGAAGTTAAAGCAAACCCAAATTCAAATATCAGCTTYATCATGTGATAGTCATGTAACTTTCTTTCTAGATTTTGTCTCTTCTATATCAATAGGGTCTTTCTCTATTTGTGCCACCTGTAGTATTTTCCTTTGGCTCTAAGAAAAGAATATGGAGACTCACATGACACTCTGCATATATCAGAATTRTAATGCTAGCAGTTCTTGGAGAGTTGAAATTCCTTTTCATTTTTTATGTCTATTTGATAATGTGTATTAAGGAGAAACCAATCATATCACTGGAGTGTGTAGGCATGCAGAGTAGTAGAATCATCTGTCATCTCTGATGTGATCTGCATATATTACCAGGCATCTACTATCACCAYTTCTTACATGTGAATAGTCCCAATTTCCAGTTAATTTTAACTTTAAGGCAGAGTTTCCATATGCCATCTTTTAARCTCTACAGTGGAAAGAGCTCTGGACTCTGAGAATCCCAGTTCAATGATTAATACATATAGTTTATYGAGCTCATGCCTTTTGCCAGATGAAGCRCCCAGTACCTTTAATCAATTATCTTAATTGCATAACAACCTATTAGAGGTAACAAATTGAATGCATAACATCACTAAGGAATGTTACCAATACTGCACAGCAAACTTGTAGTAAGGCTAAGATTTCTATCCTTCCAGTTTGAAGTCAATAGCCATCTCTTAACTACCATTCTATTGTGTACTTCTCAGCTAAGTCAGTTTTAGCTTGAACCCTGAGGCAAGCCACTTAACTTTTTTATGCTCTATAAATGGAGACAATAACCAGTAGCAAACATGAAAACTTTCAGCACACTGAAAGTTTCTTATAAGCATAATGAATTTGCATCGCTGGAAATTGGCAGTGCTGATAGTAACAATTGCGAACTTATTTGAGATACTATTTTATGTCAAGATTATCTTTAGAATTTTATAGCTCATTTAATTAGCCCATGGACTAGATGGCAAGGATAACATTCTTACAAGTTTAGAGATAAGAAACATAGATGTTAATTATATGTGCAACAAGTGACTAGGGAGATTGCTTGGTTAGTAAAGTGTTGGTTTTGCAAGCATGAAGACCTGTTTTCAAACTCCAGAACTCACATATATTTGGGTATCATGGCAGGAACACAATTCTGGGAGGCAGAAATAGTAGCATCACTGGTCCATGGCCAGCCATTCTATTACATCTGGTCAAACACAGGCCAGTAAGAGACTGTTTAAAAAATGTTGGATGACACCTGAGAAACCTGAGGTTTTTTGCTGGATTCCACATGCACACACACACACACACACACACATACACACACACGTGCATGCACACCTGAACACACGCATATATACCTACATACATATAATCATGTACTCATGGCTACACACATCAAGAAAATGAATAATACATACATAAAACACTATTTGAATATATAAAACTAGATGCATAATTACATACATTTCTTGGAAGTCAACTGTTTCTGGTTATAGACTCCTAGAGGTGACAAATTGGGTTGGTTGTGCCTTCGCACAAGGATAATATCTTATGATCTTTATCTCATTTTTAAGTGGGTCACTTCAGTAGGTGAGGGCGAAAGTTGCAGATGTCCCTTTCTCTTCCTACCTGCCAATCCACAAAGCTCACTAGAGCACATATAATCATCTYAATGAGTTAGACATTTGTACCGTCATCTCTCCAAGAAATCTTTCAGTCATTGTCAGAATTTACTTTTGGTATCAAGGCATAACAGGGATTTCATTAAGGAGCAGAGCCCTGTGTGAAAAGCATGCAGACGTTTATTTGAATAGGAATGATCTCAGGCAGGTGRCAGGACTTATTTGGTCGGTGGGGTAGATTGTAGGATTTGCAGAACCAAGCTCTTGATGTTAGCTCTTTTTTGTTTGCTTGTTCATTTGTTTCTTTGTTTTCACTTGCTTTTTTTTTTTTTTTTTTTTTTTTTTTTTTTTTTTTTTTTTTTTTTGCTTTTTCCTGTGCTTTGCAGATAGGTCTCTAATGTATTTAATGTAATGCATTTAAAAMAAAAAACAAAAAACAAACTGACTGAGAAGGAGTGGGCTGGCATGCTGCCTGCACAAGCAGGGTTCTAGCCTGTGGTAGAAGTGTTCCCAGACCCCCAGAAAAAAAGATATCTTAGTAAAGCAAAGGGTTGAGAGAAGGTCACCTCTTTTCTCAAAGTGTGTACTGTCATGAGAGGATTCCAGTGTTCTCAAAAGATGTGAATAACTGCTTGACATGTCCTCCTGGGATTGTGGCAGTGAGAAAACAGAATGGTTAGTATGTGTCCAGTGGATATTATGTACCTGTAAGCATGCTTACAGACGGTGAGTCCCTAATGTAATGAAAATACACATGACATTTGKATGCAATGCAACTGGCGATCTCTGCACTGGACAAAATAAACCAGACTCAGAAAGACAAATGTTGTGTTTTGTCTCACAGGTAGACTCTAGATTTAAAATTGGGGGATRTATGCGCATGTGAGCACCAGGTCTGGTAGTACCTCTATTTTAGTCTTTTAATAAAATTTTTGCCTGTTTAGTCAACCTCATTCATCCWGGTCAATTCACCCCTTATTATACTTATTCATGAATCTGCATCCACCCTTCTTAGATGCCCTGCTTTTGGGTCTGGACTTTACTGATTGCTACGTATTCAATAAGACCCAAACATAGTCCCCAGCTAGCATTTAGTTATGGGTTTCTACCTTTGGAGTTTGTGTTATAAGTTTTGGTTTTGAGAAGAAATAACTGATAAATTCTTGATGTTGACCAGAACCAATGACTACTCTGAGTCTAATGAATGGATACTGCAAAGTTAAGGTAAAAACTCAAACTTTCAAACTACTTAGGCAGCATGGGTGACAAATCTTGGCTTGATTTACCTGTAGGCCAAATGGCATTCAGTTTGGTTTTAGTATCAAACATGCCCTAGARAACAGGATCATAATCTCACATATCTTTGGATCCATTGTGTTTGTGGCTGCTGAGAGGGACAAGACACTGATACTGAATGGTTAAAAGTAGACTGCTTTATTTTCTGTTGTGCTTTACCAATGGACCATATGATTCATTCAAATCAGAGGGTGTGCTGAGAGAGAGAGAGAGAGAGAGAGAGAGAGAGAGAGAGAGAGAGAATATGAGGGAGATTAAGACAGAAAGAGGAACAGAGCCAGGAGGAAAGTGATTGAATATGTGAATATGTTTGGCCTCGGATTGAATATGTGAATATGTTTGGCCTCGGATTGAATATGTGAATATGTTTGGCCTCAATTTGCTTTTGGTATCATGGTCTGTCTAGTCAGCTCTGGGATTTATTTTCTTCTTATAGCATGAAAAATTATCTGACTACCCAGTGCTAAGCATCAAAACCTAAAGTATAATTAGTAGCAGAGAGTATTGATGCAATGCCCACAGGAATTCTAGATACTGTGAACAGAGTATTCACTCATAAAAATGGCTGCTGTTGGGTAAGGTGAAGGCAGGCAGAGCCTGTKAGGACCTCTCAGTTCACAGGCTAATGCATCTGAGGCTTGCCTGGCAATGTTTGCTCTAACACTTGCTTATTGCTGAAAAGCTGTCATTGCTATTAAACAATCAGGATTAGCAACAGCAACACATTAGTCAGAGAAGAGCTGGTTTTAGTTGGTACCAACAGTGAAATTTAATAAAAATAAAGCATCTTAGAATTAGTAAGAATTATAAAAATCTAATTATTTTTAATTCTGTGATCCTTGGGACTCCGAGTTAATCACTTATAAAGCTAAGTTTTCTTTCCAGAAGGCAAACTTCTGACTCCCCACTCCTGTGTGCTTGCTTGAGCTTTCTGCCCAGCTCTGGACCAAAATGCACATCTCCTTCTGGTACCTTCTTTTTCTGAGGTTCCTTGCAAAGTCACATGAAAGCCACTGATTGCTGTTCATCAAATATTTGTCTGAATTCCAAGCACTAGTGCATGGCTATATAGTGCCTAGTATGATCATCTCTTAAGTATTCTACACAGCCTGGGAGCTACTCAGGGGAGGACCCATGCAAGATTCCACAGCTCTGCAGTGCCTGGTCATTCACTATGTCTACTGCACCAGTGCTTGTGAATGAGGGCTGAGGACTGGCTTCTCTTTACTCCTCTTCATCCTGTTTCCATTTTCTGGCTGTCTGTTCACCATCTGCTCATCTTGGGCTGAATGGTCTTGCATTTGTGGGAGGATAGTGATAGGAAGCTAAAAGCTGTCACCAATCATTACAACTTGTGCTGTGTACTAAACATAGCCACAGTGCTTTTTGATATCACAAGACAAGAAAGGGTCAAGCACCAGATATCAGGATATCTCTAAGCTTCTGGTGGAGTGGAAATACAGAGAAGCCATAGTGGACCACTTACTGCTGATTCTAGGGCCCTAAAATGTTCCCTCCTGTGGATGAAACCCGTTACTTTAAAACAAGACACTAGTTACAATGAGGCCCACTTCAGAGTAAGAATAGTGAGTAATAATGTAATTATTTGTAATGGTGACTAGGTTAAGGATATTTACTCATCACCTTTGTATTGGATCCATGTCTATTTTCCAGGCTTAATTAGGCAGAATTAATTGGTGTGTCTCACCATATACACTGTTTGTTTTTTTGCCACTCTAAATCTATGAGTCAGAAATCTCATTGTCTGGGTGGCAAACTAAAGATTCAGAAGTTTTAAGCAAATTTTCACAAAGTGACAATGTAGGTAACATTTCGGTAACACCCTGATGTCTATTTCCCTGGAAGTACCACATCAAGGGGAAATAATTCATGCTATGTGATTGGTCCAAGCAGAATTTTTTTGAGGATGGTAGTAACATGCCATCTATATCAGACTTTGCAAAGGGTCACCCTAATGATGGTTACTGTGTAGCTGATTTTAAATAATGACGGAACTCCCACTGTGTATCAGACTGCTATTATTTTTAACATGTAGGTATCCCTTGGTACCCATGGGGACTTGGTTTCAGGACCCCTTACAGATATGAAAATAAATCTCTTATMATCTGTGATAGCATTTGCTTATAATGTGTGCCYACCTCCCCTCATGTCGCCAATCATTTCTAGATATAATACTTCATGCGACATAAATCAAAGTTAACAAAGAGTGCTGTACTGTTCACAGAATGGCAAAAAAGATCTGTACATATTCAATAGAAGCAATTTTTTGATTTTACTTTTTAAATCTTGATGTAAAAGCCATGACTATTGAGGGCCACCTATAAAAGTTTGTAAAGGCACATAACAGGTCTTCACATCACAGTCAGAGAAAATGACCTGGTGAAGTCGTGTAACAAATCTCTGGCCAGAGTCTTGAATACACCCAGACCTGGGCTCTATGCCCAGGACTAATTTCGGGCCATTTGGTTGCAATGGGGTCGAAGACATACACAGCACTGCATTTCTGCCCTCGAGCATTGAAATGCTGGAGAATGGCTGCTCTGGCCACAACTCAGCATTTTTGTCTCTAGGATCCAGCTTCATTTCCTCTGTTCTTCTTTTAATTTCCTCCAGTGGCAGTGCATCACAGGCGATGTCTGAGCCCTCTCCGATTCTAACTCAAGGTTGCCATGGGTGATGATGCTCACAGCTTGAGTGTTTTTAACTCCTCTCATTTGATGACAGCCTCCCTTTGGAGATACAGGATACCCAGAAAGTCTGATTAGCTCGTGGCTTTTCAGAACAGTGTTGGCATGCCTCACGAAGGGCTTAGGCATACGGTATTTCAGCTTGGTTAGCCATTTCTGGAAAATAATAACATCAGCAACACAACACTGTGTGACATGGGAATTATTGACATTTTTCTGAGCTTAGGACACATTCGTCCTGTCCTGCTCAGACTGTCTATGRCTGAGTGGATAGAATCACATGATGAATAAATGACAGAAACTCAGAAACCTGTCACTCAGAGTGACAAGTGATTATGGAGTGATTGATTGGCTCTCCTTCCAGCCATGGGTCATCAGTGGAGTGATTGGAGATGGTTGGAGGTTCTGAAATAATGATGGGGTTCATGATTTGTCTTCTGAATTCTCAATAGAAACCAAGTGTCATGGTATATTTTCATTGCCATAGCCGAATACCACACCTTATAAAACTTACAAAAATAGAGATCGGATAGCTAGTTGTTCTAAAAGCTGAGGATCCCAGGCACAGGGCAGGAGATAGCTTATCATGCTGCACCATAACATGACTGTGGATAATGTGTGGTGAGACTGAAGGAGCCTTAATTTGGACTCTCTCTTTGTTGCAAAGTTAAAGATGCCATAAAAGGGCCCACTCCAATAATTTCAGCTGATCTCTATCACGTGTGCTAGGTTCCTCTTCCAAGTACTTTAAACATTCAACTTTATAATACATGGCAATATGGAGGACACATTCAAACCATCACAGATAAAAATGCCAGCTTATGACACATTATAGGAATAAATAGCAAAAAAAAAAAAATTCCCTGGTTATCTTCATGCTGAGTACTAACATTTATCCATGATAAGAACAGTGTTGGAATGCTGGAACAGTAAAACATAGTCACATACATGTGCATGCACAAACATGGAGAGAATGCCCACATAATGTGCACACGGTCATGCAGATATGCATACAGGTATATATAAGATGTGTGCAGACTTGTTTACCCACATACACACAGATGTGGCATTATGCTTCATTCATTGCCTGTAATCACCTGATGATAACAGTGTCACTGTCCTTATTTTATAGATGAGAAAACTATTGGTTCTCCCCATTTGCAAATATCACACACCTAGGGAGGGCAATCATCAGAGAAATGCTAGTAAACTTCATAGGATTTTAGGTGGTTTAGTTGTTCTTTGGGGTTCTTGGAATAAAACCCAGTGGGTTTTAATGAGGGAAAGATGAGAACTTTCACCAAAGTCACATTACTAGAATGGGAATGGGCTGCAACAAAAACCCCCAGAAGTTCAAATCTAAGAAAAATACTGTATCTTGTATGCTTTGGCAAAAGCATCTATTAGTAATGACCCGATGAAGGTTTTGTAACTCCATTATGTTAATGAAGAGAATATCGTGGCTTTCTACAAATAGGGCATACATGCTATACGTCCTTGTCATGCAATGTCATGTTTTTAAGGCACTTGTCCTCCAAGAAAGGAAGATAGGAAAACATCCTAAGCAGACCACCCATCACACATGAGACTCCATAGCTAGTGTTTGTAGAATTCAGGTGCTTGGAGAAATGCAGAGCCAGACAGTAATTGACACAGGTCAAAGAAGGCTCCAGTTCCAGAACAGATACAAACAGACCAAGCTGTCTAGAAAGACAGCTAAGATTAGAGCCACACTCTAGGCTGAGGAAGTAACACATGTTCCACACAAAGGTGGAGTTGTTGCCTGGCACAACGTAGAATGGGAAGGAACACTTGATGGAGCTGCCTCTAGGTAGATGGTGAGATCAGGTGATTATTGTTGAGGGAAACCTTAGGGGACTAGAGAGACAGAGGCTGGAAAACAGCATCTCTATATCCAATGAGAAGTAGGATAATTGCCTTCTATAAGAAAGGAGGGTGCAGAATTCACCTGGCTGTTTCCTTTCCTCACACCCACTCCACTGAATTAATATTGCCAAATAGTTCTTCTTTTTAAAGCCTGCTTTCTGGCATAATAACAGAAAGAGGCTTGCATGAAGGAGGAGCAAATTGATTTGGGAGCTGCGTGCCTGACTGCCTGACCAGGATAGCAAGTCTCATCTCCAAATGATACACCTTTCCCAAAAGCTGCTGGGTGACAATTCTGACAGCCCCTCTATCATCAGGATGGCACTCTGGGTGCAGGGAGTGAGCAATGAGAGTGCTTGGCACCAGAGACAAACACACACACACACACACACACACACACACACACACACACACACACACACACCCAAGGAAGGTAAATGGCTGTACACAGAACATTTATCTCTGAGGTTGTTCTCCCAGCAAAACCAATTACTGGCCTTTCCCTTGTGAACGTGTGCTGAGTATCAAGTTGTTGGGGGCTGGAGGAGAAAGATGCTAGGATACATCTTTGTGATATTCATGAGTCTTCTGAGAGTTCCCCAGTAAAGAATTTAGTATTTCTCAGCTTCTGTGGGTGGGAGGGTATAAAGCACATTTCAGAAGAGCTCTTAGGAACAGGGTGTTGAAGTGGCACTTTTACAGCATGCACACTTGGGAATTGCAGGTGGAAGTTGGAGTCATTCTGAGAGGGGAGGGAGGAGTGATCAGAAGAACACAAGGCCCACTAAAGGGTAGATTTGACTTTCTTAAGGGAATACTGTAAGAGGTCTTAGTGTTGAGCTCATCAGCAAATGAGGCAAGGCAACCTATCATCAGTCAACAGGCTAAACTGGGAAGAAAAACCAGATGTTGTATAAGGAGGTGGAGAAGCAATAACCAGCATTCCTGGGGGTGGGGGGAAGAACATGTTAACAACAGTATATTCCTAGCCATTAAAATCAGCCATTAACACCATCATGCCTTGTGGGAGACTCATGGATGCAGAACCAATATGGTGACTTCATGCAACCTTATCACTTTGGATTTTGCATCTCTGGTTCAGGCCAGATGGAGAGACATTTGGTACGAGCAATGCAGACCTGCTCTGTGCCTTACTTGCTACCCCTTGCCTTAGGTCTCTCTGTACAAGAGAATTTCTTGGGGATGCTGCACCTAATTGTGTGTTTTCTGTGCTGTCTAAAAGCATGAACCAAGGAACCTCATTCACAGGGAACTGTACATTTCCAGTTTGCACACAAGACCTGATACACTGGTGCCAGTTTCCCCACTCATCTATCACATTCAAAGGAGTGAGAAGAAGACATCAGTAAGTGCAACACAAAAACCCAGGCTGTGCTGGGTCTGTAGCTGTGGTGAGCATCAGTAGAAAGACGGGCATAGGAGAGTTCTGCACAGCATATGTCACCTGAGAACATGTTCAGAGGTTAGCTCTACTTTCCAGTGGAGACTCCCTGAAGAACATAGTCACAGGATCCTCTCCTTTATGGATGCCCAATAAGCATTCTGAGCCTTCCTTGGGAAGAAATGGGCTCATTCCTTCTTGGACCCTAGAAAATATACCAAATTCACATCTCTAAGGAATAAATAAAATTAGCAGAAGCATAAAATATGTTAGTATTTTTACAAGTGACCGAAGAGTTCTGTCAAGAATGTTGATTAGATAGCCTATTATTTACATAATAAGATCGCATTCATCTATTACTTACTTTCATACATGGTCCTCTAAGTAAGCTGTGTTTTCCAAACTCTGCTCTGGCACCATTTTCCACAAAATCTATCTGACCCATTATTGGCAAGACTTGCCTGGTTCCTAGAAACACTGGAATGAATGTGTGGCCCTTGTGGTAGCCCATGCCCTTTGTGGTGTTGTCATCATGGTTGTTAATGTTTTCTTGGTTTATGTTCATTATACATAGTGAGGTTTAAATAAAGATAATTTCTTTCAAGCATATGAACTACATGGATCATATATATCCCTAGTACCTTTCCCTCCCTCCCAACCTTCCTCCCTTCCTCCCTATCTCCTTCCCTCCATTCATTCCTTCCCTCCCTCTTTCCTTCCTTCCTTCTTTCCTTCCTTCCTCCCTCCCTCCCTCCTTCCTTCCTTCCTTCTTTCCTTCTTCCCTTCCTTCAGTAACACCTTTAGTTATATAAATGCATATATATATATATATATATTCATGTGTGTATCCTTTTTATATTTACATAAAAGCCAGTCTGTAAAATGAGAGAAAACATGTAACATTTCTCTTTTTAGACCTATTTCACTAGGTCTCCAGTTCATTCATTTTCTAAAAAAAGTTGATAATTTCATTATTAGGAGATCTAGGCATAAAACAGCAACAAAGAACAATAATGCACACAGCAGTGAGTACAACCAGGATAATGTTGATATTCCAAATGGCTAGATAATTTTAGGGGGTTTAGAATAAATGCAACAGAGGCCAATAATCATAAAATTTTAAGGTTAAAGCAAGATCAGTCAATGACTAAACAGAGTTAACATCTTTTATAGCACTATTACTGATTATTAGCATCTTGTTTTGCAAATGGGCACATACTGGTAAGAATGGAAGAAAGGACAATAACATGCATAATATTAACTACACACTTTAAAAATTTTGAACCATGCAGAAGTTTAGCTCAAGTAGTAGCACTAATGGTCTACGTCCAATTCAAAACCATGTAACTCACTGATCACAGATGCATGGTATTAGTCACGAAGTTTCAGAACACATTGTGTTGACTTTGAAAGGTCATTTGCATCTTCTATGATTTCAAATTTAACTCCATTGAACTTGCTTGTAAAGTATGTATGTGTATTCAAAATCAACACAACAGCAATTTACTCTATAATTTTTTTAGTTTTGATAATTGCACTTTTTTTAACACAAAAGAACCACATCAATAGTGATTAAATTTAAGTAAGAAAGAAAAACTGTGGTTGTGCCTTATTTCTTTCATAAYCATAAATCAAAGCCTTAAAACAATGCTTCATTGTGAAACAGTAATGCAAAATCAAATATAATGGCATACATATGGTGCCAAATGCTAAAAATTTTATTTTAAGCTGTATATACTTAAACCCTGCCAAAATTTGTTTTATTTAGTTCAAGAAACACAACTCTAGGCTTGTAACCAGTTTAAACTTTGTGTACTTCATTTTTAAGTGTAGGAGTCAAATTCTCTTCATTTTCTGTCTCTTTTTTGTTTTATTGTAGCATTTTGACTACAACTGGTTAAAACTAAAAAAAATGTGTTGTTTAAATCTCTGATATCAAAGAGGGATCTGAATTTCCTGTTTTATGCCTTCATATTCATATTAGCAAAATATGAAATCTGTAAAGAAAAAAAACCCTATGATCTTAAAAAATCAAAACACCCCCTCCCCTTCTGTAGCAGGAAGCAAATTGCTTGTTCTTGAGAAGTTTTCCATCAGGAATTTAATAGAAGCAGGTATTCTTCTATAATTTTGATGTTTTGTTACTGTTTCCAAACAATGTACTTTGAATCAGAATCACCTCTTACATTTCCTATACTTCCGATGCTATTCATCACATTAGTGATCAGAAATGAGGTCTAACTCCCCAGCCCCTGCCCGCAAGAGCTAAGTAGGATCTTACTGTAAGTTGAAGGGAGTTCTGCCCTAACTCATGGATTGTGAAGAATGAACTGCTGTTGGGTCTGATTGACTGTTGATGGATTGTGGTGTGGCGTATCCAGAGGCTATTGAATGCAATTTGCAATGCTTAATAAAAATCTTTATTTTTTTAGTATAAAAAANATATATATATATTCATGTGTGTATCCTTTTTATATTTACATAAAAGCCAGTCTGTAAAATGAGAGAAAACATGTAACATTTCTCTTTTTAGACCTATTTCACTAGGTCTCCAGTTCATTCATTTTCTAAAAAAAGTTGATAATTTCATTATTAGGAGATCTAGGCATAAAACAGCAACAAAGAACAATAATGCACACAGCAGTGAGTACAACCAGGATAATGTTGATATTCCAAATGGCTAGATAATTTTAGGGGGTTTAGAATAAATGCAACAGAGGCCAATAATCATAAAATTTTAAGGTTAAAGCAAGATCAGTCAATGACTAAACAGAGTTAACATCTTTTATAGCACTATTACTGATTATTAGCATCTTGTTTTGCAAATGGGCACATACTGGTAAGAATGGAAGAAAGGACAATAACATGCATAATATTAACTACACACTTTAAAAATTTTGAACCATGCAGAAGTTTAGCTCAAGTAGTAGCACTAATGGTCTACGTCCAATTCAAAACCATGTAACTCACTGATCACAGATGCATGGTATTAGTCACGAAGTTTCAGAACACATTGTGTTGACTTTGAAAGGTCATTTGCATCTTCTATGATTTCAAATTTAACTCCATTGAACTTGCTTGTAAAGTATGTATGTGTATTCAAAATCAACACAACAGCAATTTACTCTATAATTTTTTTAGTTTTGATAATTGCACTTTTTTTAACACAAAAGAACCACATCAATAGTGATTAAATTTAAGTAAGAAAGAAAAACTGTGGTTGTGCCTTATTTCTTTCATAAYCATAAATCAAAGCCTTAAAACAATGCTTCATTGTGAAACAGTAATGCAAAATCAAATATAATGGCATACATATGGTGCCAAATGCTAAAAATTTTATTTTAAGCTGTATATACTTAAACCCTGCCAAAATTTGTTTTATTTAGTTCAAGAAACACAACTCTAGGCTTGTAACCAGTTTAAACTTTGTGTACTTCATTTTTAAGTGTAGGAGTCAAATTCTCTTCATTTTCTGTCTCTTTTTTGTTTTATTGTAGCATTTTGACTACAACTGGTTAAAACTAAAAAAAATGTGTTGTTTAAATCTCTGATATCAAAGAGGGATCTGAATTTCCTGTTTTATGCCTTCATATTCATATTAGCAAAATATGAAATCTGTAAAGAAAAAAAACCCTATGATCTTAAAAAATCAAAACACCCCCTCCCCTTCTGTAGCAGGAAGCAAATTGCTTGTTCTTGAGAAGTTTTCCATCAGGAATTTAATAGAAGCAGGTATTCTTCTATAATTTTGATGTTTTGTTACTGTTTCCAAACAATGTACTTTGAATCAGAATCACCTCTTACATTTCCTATACTTCCGATGCTATTCATCACATTAGTGATCAGAAATGAGGTCTAACTCCCCAGCCCCTGCCCGCAAGAGCTAAGTAGGATCTTACTGTAAGTTGAAGGGAGTTCTGCCCTAACTCATGGATTGTGAAGAATGAACTGCTGTTGGGTCTGATTGACTGTTGATGGATTGTGGTGTGGCGTATCCAGAGGCTATTGAATGCAATTTGCAATGCTTAATAAAAATCTTTATTTTTTTAGTATAAAAAAAGAGAGATCTAAGATTGAATCAAACATAACTGGCAAAAAGTCAATTAGATGATTCCTAATGATATTCTGCTATACTTATAGATAATCGCCTAGCCCAATTGTCACCAGAGAGACTTTATCTAGCAGCTGATAGAATCAGCTATAGACCTACATACAAACCTTAGGTGGAGTTCAGGACACCCTGTGGAAGAGGGGGAAAATGGGTTGCCAGAGCTAGAGGGGTGAAGGACATAAGAATTACAGCCTACAGAATCAACTAAGCAGGGGTTATATGGGCTCATGGAGACTGAAGCAACAATTCCAGATCCTGTGTGGGACAAAGCTAAGTCCTCCACATATATGTTGTGGTTATGTAGCTTGGTGTTCTTATGGGACTCATAACAGAGAGAGTGGTGGATGTCTTTGACTCTTTTGAAACCCTTTCCTTCCCTGGGTTGCCTTGTCCAGCCTTAATATGAGGGTTGGTGCCTGGTCAGTCTTATAGTAATTTATTTTAACTTGTTATACTGTATTCAGTTGTTATTTTTTGGAGGATTGCTCTTTTCTGAGGGGAAACTGAGGAGAAATATATCTGGGGGGAGAGGGGAGAGTTAATAGGGAGCTAGGAGGAGTGGATGGGTGACTTGGTTGGGGTATAATGTATGAGAGAAGAATAAATTTTAAAAAGATACAACAAAATTCCATTGTGTATACATATCACATTTTCCTTATGTATATATTTGTTCATGGGCGCGTAGGCTGATTCCATAACTCAGTCATGACTATTACAGGAAATATGGATGCGCATATATTTCTCCATGTTGGCCTGTGTCATTTGGATATATCCATGAGGGGTGTTATATGTTTAGTAGTTGGAAATGGTATGGCTAAGGAAGGTAAGTACACAAATACACATAGCCTGCCATCAGAAAAGGTCAAATGGTGAACTGGACCTCTTGGTTTCTTTGTGCTCTTACATTTCTTTCACGTAGAAACATTTTCCAAGTATTGACATTATCAGACTGCTTTTAGTAAATGGCCAAATGGGGTGTAATTTGATCTTGATCTTAACCACCTTTTGAGCCTCATACTTTCTCTACTTTACAAAGAGGAAATAGCAGAGAAAAGAAACCCAGCCAATTCTCTGTCAGCTGAAGAGTCTAAGGTGATGATAGATAGTTGCAATGGTCTGGAGTCAGAGAGAAGTGGCCTTTTTCACTCTGGATGTGTCTCATACTTTCATGGCCCTTCTCTGCTCTGATCCACTGTCTTGTGTCCTATCAGTCTTGTTCAGCTTCTCCTTTTCTAGGAGGGGTTTCTTGTTTYTTTCTCTTCTTAGCAAGCTCCATTGAGCAACTGGAGTTTCCTTCCAGAAGGTTCACTGCCTAAAAGTGGTATTCTGGGGACTAAAAAAAATGCTGCCATCTTCTAGCCACCTTTCTCCCAGTGTCAGCTTGCTGTTCTATTCTTATGAATACCTACGTGCAGTACAGTGCAGTGTGTCTATTACCCAAACCTTCTGGACTGTACTGAAGGGAAAATGCACCTCAAATCTTACCACTCAAGACTTTTCATCTATGAGGATTTTGAACTTTGTATAAAGAATTGATTATAAGATAGAGTCTAACTGCATAGTTGCCAGGTCACTCTGACTCTCCTTTACCACATGAGCCCCCCTACAAAATATCTATAGTGCTGTCCCCTTATGGAATCCTGTAGAAATAACAGGAATGGATACAGAAAATGTGGTACATTTACACAATGGAATACTACTCAGCCATTAAAAATAATGAATTCATGAAATTCTTAGGCAAATGGGTGGAACTAGAAAATATCCTGAGTGAGGTAACCCAATCACAAAAGAACACACATGTATGCACTCACTGATCAGTAGGTATTAGCCCAGTCAGAAGCTCAGAATACCCAAGATACAATTCACAGACCAAAAGAAGCTCAAGAAGAAGGCAGACCAAAGTATAGATAATTTTGTCCTTCTTAGAAGGGGGAACAAAATACCCATGGGAGGAGATACAGAGACAAAGTGTGGATCAGAGACTGAAGGAAAGACTATCCAGAGTCTGCTCCACCTGGAGATCCATCCCATATATAGTCACCAAATCCAGACACTATTGTGGATGTCAGCAACCTCCTGCTGACAGGAGCCTGATATAGCTGTCTCCTGAGAGGCTCTGCCAGTACCTGACAAATAAAGATGTGGATGTTCTCAGCCAAACATTGGGCTGAGTGCAAGGTCCCCAATGGAGGAGCTAGAGAGCTTACACAAGGAGCTGAGGGAGCTTGAAGTCCCATAGGAGAAACAACAATATGAAGCAACCTGTACCCCCAGAGCTCCCAGGGACTAAACCACCAACCAAAGAGTACACATGGAGGGACCCATGGCTCCAGCTGCATATGTAGCAGAGGATGGCCTTGTAGGACATCAAAGGGAGGAAAAGCCCTTGGTCCTGAGAAGGCTGGATGTCCCAGTATAACTGGGGATGGGGAAATGAGCACACTGGCTAGAAGTTGCTAATAGGTTCCTGGTTTTGTGCTTCATGGTCCTTTTCACTTTTAAAACACTTCTATATTACAAATCAAGCTTGTAGGGCTAAGCACTGTAACCAGTCGCAGGTTCCAGGGGCTAAGCATATTGACTGTGCATTTCCCACTCAGGCTTCTAGCTGTCTGCCAAGCAGTGACTCACTCAGGTATACAAGCTGTTGTAAGTCCAAGACACTATCATCTTTGAATAAAGAATGAGAGTGTGTAAAGAGACACAGACACTGACCCTTGTTTACCTGTAAATGACATGGCTTATTCACTGGACACACTAGACACTCAATTGTACCTAAATAGAAGGCAGGCTTGGAAATGTAGTCTTGGGATTGACAATCCTTTCTCACCAAGAGTGCTCTCCTTGAAAGGCAATAAAACTCAGAAGGGTCTACCTGTGTCAGATTCGAGTTATCTATGAGAAAACTAGAGCTCACCATAGTTGAGTGGGCCACAAATCTTATATATGGCAAAATCAACATTAAAGTCTTTGGGAGAAATATTTCACATAACACACTGACCAGATATGACTACTTCCCCAAGGCTTTTGAATTTCCTGCACCCATATCTCCTAGGCATAATTGACTAAAGGTGAGGATTCTATAATGTCTATAAAGTCTGTATGTATAAAAGTATATGCACAAATTTCTATAAAAACTATAAAGTCTATATTATTTAGCCTAATTAGGCTATCTTGGTACCACTATGTGTTGGCTTCATAGCTGTGGTAAACTGCAAATTCTTCATTTGATTTTGTTTTATTATTTTTGAAATAGACACAAAAATAATGACCACATCAAATACTTTTTTATGATGAGAGTTATAGAAACTGTGCATAAAGAGTTTAGCTTGGTACTTGGGACTAACATTAGGTTTCACCTTTACTCCAGTTATCATGGTGACTACCTTTCAGTTTTGGAATGACATACCTCAGTACTATAGTCCATTGCTCTTTGCCTCATATTCATTAATTAGAGACATTAAGCTAGTGGCTACTGGGACCTTTCTATCCATCATGTAGCTTTCTCCCCTCCTGATCACCAGGACTCTAAGAGTTAGTTTATTTATCCTCAAGGAGAGTTATGATATTTAAACAAATACCTAACCAGTTTCTTCCATCAAGAAGATAGTTGTATCCCAAGCCAGAGGAATCTTATTGTCTTCAATTTTTTTAAAACTCTGGCTTCAGCCCAACAAAGATTTCTTTACTATATCTATTTCCAAGTAATTACATGGAATTGTATGTTCTAAATATATTTCATTCTATAAATGGCTGCTTTAAGAGTAGCAAAACCTACATACTGTTTATTAAAATTGTAAACTACTTTGAGATTCAGGCATATCATAGGACAGAAAAAATACACAAATCCTATTTGTACTAAGAAAGCTAGGAACTCAGGATAATGAAATGAAGAGTTCCTATGACCCCTCCAGTGATTGGTTTGAGAATAATATTCAGCAGATATGCTGCTGACTCCTACCACGTCACCTTACTTGGGCAGAAAAGACCCAATGTTGAACTTTGAAATGCTAAAGAGGTCATTTGTCATTAACTCATCTGCTAGGAATTTTTCATGTGAATGTCACATGCTTCCAGTGTCAATGACCTACTGCCCCTAAGCCTACATACTCCACATAACACAATGACTCAGCCACAGAATGGACCCCATAGGGGGCCACATCATAACCTTTCTTTCATACCACCGTCACTCATATGGATATTGCATGATAGCCATTGTGGTCCCTCAACACAGGGCTATTGTGGGCTGCACACAGAACCCAGTCCTTTGATCCAGAGGTCATCTCTGAATGACAATGGATCTTCTCCTCAAATTCAAGGACACAGTCACCCTGTGTCACATTCCTACACACACACACACACACACACACACACACACACACACACACACACACACACACACACACGCACGTCCCCAAATCCAAGACCAGAGTTCTTATTCTTTCTCCTCTTTATATTTTTTCTTTATTGTGCTTCCTTGAGTCTGGAAAAACAATATGAGGATGCTGAAAGCATGAATGTTAACATATGGTATCTTCAAGATTCCATATTCCATAATGGCTTTGGATTTTTTAAAATCTGTTAAATGAAGGAATGAAACACCCTATATCTAATATTGTCATAACATAAGAGATACTCCAAGGCAGATCTGTGAGATCATTTAACTGCTCTATTTGGGGAGGATTAATAGGTACACAATTTGTGATCAGTAATTAAGCTACGGATTTCCTTTTGACCTTCATCACCTTTATAAGAGAAAAAATAAACCAGGGCCATCCAATACCAATCATTATCTAAATAGGTACATCATGATACTCCCTTGCACTTCAATATTTTCCAGTTATTGCCAAAATAAAAGAGGCAGTTCGGTGGAGAGAATCTACACACTAGGCTGAATCGACAGAGGCTATTGTGAGGAAGAGAGATGGGGTAGGGGTAGGGAACAGAGGACACAATCAGTTTTCATTTATTCAGTGTCCTGTCTTTCAGTGGGCTGATGTTCTTATTACTAGACTGACTTCCGTATTTTAAAGACAGATTCTCATGCAGCCCAGGTTGGAATGAACCTTCTCTATAGTTGGGGTAGTGCTCTTGAATCCCAGATATTCCCTTCTTGCATCTATCTCTCAAGTGTTAAAAGAGTAAAGACATAAGTAAGCTACTCTGCTTAGCTTGACAATATTCTTGATATGGGAGTATATGAGTAATTTTTACTTCTTTATTTGTGTTCAAAGCTTGACAATTTGTTGTTTTTATTAATTGAAACATACAGTTCTTTGTAGGAAAATTTGAAATATAGTTAGTGACTTATGATTATTTTGCTCACTGCTTACCTTGTGCCATGTGCCTGCTCAAGTCATTAGGTGTCATTGTATGTATTCAAATATCACAGTTTTTCTCTTTGATGAAAGTTAAGATCACAGTGTAAGTATACTTGACATGTTAAAATATCACTTTCAATGACATTAAGTAATCTTTTAATAATAGTTTCAACTATTCCAGAATAGTCAGTCTTCTGGAGAGTTCATTAGGCCACCTGCTGCTGCAAATTTAAATTGTTTTCAGGAATGTTTTTTGTCTTGTGATTATTCATACATATTCATTTGTAGCACCACTACCACACTTCAGATAAAATCTTAGATGTGGTTGCAATTGGTTTAACTCTCTACACCTTTGAAAACCTTTTTATAGTTATGTGGGCCATTCCTTAAAAGTTCACCCAAATTCTGATGTTATTCATTTTCCTGTAGTAAACATAAATTTTTATTCACATGCATCCATGATACAGAGTATATATTTTAACAGCACTTCCTAACAGTTAGTCAGCATTTTCCATAGATTTTTAACCCTAACCTATGAAAAATCAGCTCCTGTTTACCATGACAAATTCAGTGAATGCGATGGTGCACAGTTAGAGAGGGCTGCCCCTCAGTCATTCAATCCATGGATAACTATTAAGTATCAGGCTGTGTTTTAATATCTAGGAACTGTACTAATATAGGACCAGAAAAAAATGGGGACAGAACAGAAAGGTACCCGGAGACTGACATCCAAATATCTGATCAGGGAGAGGCYGTTTGAAGGGATAAAGAAAAGGTCCTGTAGCAACAAATACATTCCAGGAAAATAATGCAGGAAATATGAGGTCCTTGATGTTGTTAGTCCTTTTCTTCACCTTGAGGATCATCACAAAAATTGTACCTTCAGTAAAGGGAAGCAATTCTTCCAGATGAGCTTAGTTTTGGCAGAGAGAAAGATATGTTTTTTTTCAAGTCAAGTTAAGGAGTACCAAGAGCAAAGACAGAGTTGCTCAAGTCAATTTCTAGGTTGTGTTCATTGTTTCTTGTAAAGGATTCTATTGCTGTTGTGAAGAGATTGGAGACTTGAATAAAAACCACACATTAGATAGACATGCCATAAATCTGTAACTGGCTCCATTTAAATGAAAATTTTTAAGTGTGGTCCAATGTAGAAAGTGAATGGTAGAGTGAAAGCTAGAGTGCTATAATGGAGAGAGAGAGAGAGTTGAGTTTAAGGCCAAAGTAGTGGATGCAGAGCTCCACTACACTAGATATGATAAAGACAGAGTACAGACACAGGCAGATTCAACACATCATGCTAGAACAGTGATCAGACCTACAATAGACTAGAAGAAGGAAGTGAAAGAGACGACATAGACATGGATCTTGTGTTTGGCATATGGGACTCCAGATTAATGAAGTGACCATTTACCTAAGTACGAAGATTGGAGGAAGGGAGACAGTGTCATCATTAGACTACTGGGATCAGAATTCCTATTTGGGTTATGGTAAACTTGATATTTGTGTTGGAACCACAAGTTAAGGTGCTAAGTTGGCAGCATAGAAGCCATGTTATAACCAGTTGGTATAAAGCATGCATTTAAATGTGAGGCTAGATGACATCATTCAGGAAGCAAGAAGACAAATTTGGAGAAGGGAAAATGGAGAAGTAATGGGAGTGTGAAAAATGTGGTATACGGGGCCAAGCCCTGGCTGCTCGAGTATTTCCAGAGGCCATGGTGGGAAAAGCACTGTGAAGGAGATGGGAAAGAACAGTGTATGCATGTATGACGTCATAGAGGTCAGGAGACTATGTCTCAGTAAAAAGGGAATAGCTGGGTATTCCGTGCTGTGCTCTTTCTGCTATTATATTAGAGCAAATTGACTGCTAGCAATGTGAAAGCAGAAACAGCCAAGGGAGAGGCCAGTAGCTGAGTGGCCAGGCCCCTGAGCATGTACATCAAAGGTGAGAGAGGGATACAGCACTTAGATGCTTCGGGACCTACCACAATCAACTGGGGAGTTGTGCCATTGAAATTTCAGTTTTTAAATTTTAACTTTTCAATTAAATTGCATTGTGTGTATGTGTGTGCATGTGTGTGTGAATGTATGTGTGCATGTGTATGTGCATGTGTGTGCACGCATGTGTGTGCGGTGGTGGGCACATCACATGGTACATGTATGGAGGTCAGAAAAGGATTTTCAGGAGTTAGTTTTCTCCTTCTATCACTTGAGACCCAGAGAACAAACTCAGGCTTGGTAATAGATACCTTTATGGACTGAAGTATCTTACAGGCCCCCATTAAACTTTCCCTGTAGAATATCATACACAAACATGGATAAAGTAGCAGGAGGGAGCTGAATGTGGTTGAGCAACAAGTTTCAACCACAATCAGTTGTGACCAGTGTCCTCAATCAGGATCCTGAATCATGGCTCTGTGCTATTCATTCTGCCTGGAGGCCCCTATACCCCTGACTTAGGAATCACACTGTCCACCATTTCCTTGTACTTTTACCATAGTTGGTGAAACTTTAAACAATCAATCTTAGCTTTCTCTGGTTTTGAACAATATTAAAAAACAATTAGCTTCTGTACCTTTTGAAAGTTTGTTTTTTTTCAGGGATATATCTGGGGTATTTGTCTTGCTACAGATAGCTCAAACTTGGTGACTTTTATTATGCAGAGTTGGTGTGAATGGATTATATATGGCTGTTGTCCATCTTGCTTGAGTTAGGTATTTGGGCTGGTTGCCGCGTGAGGTGACTAGGGGAAATATTTCGAACACTCATGCACAAATGTATGTGTTTGTTAGGGTGGATGCCTGGAGAATGGCCGTGTAACCATGATACACAACTTTCCTATGGCAGATCACAATTCACAGATTAGGGAAATGTTTCASAAATTCATAGTTTTACCAGCAGTGTCTAAGATGGTCTCTCATTTTATATTTTGATTCAACTTAATATTAATTAATTATTATTATCATACCAACCTGATAAGTGTGCAAAAGTGTTTTATTGTGGTTTAGTTTTTTATTATTTCCTAATCTTTGTWTTATTTTTAATACTTGGAATTTCTATTTTCTTTCTGTTTCCTCTCTGCCTCCTCCCTCCACTTTATGAGAGTCTTGCTCTAGACCTCTTCAGGGATGTTTTAATTTTTTATAGGTCTTTTGTCTTTTTAAAAGAATCAGCTATAGATAGTAATTTTTGGTGGTTATGTGTTATTAAAGATTATATCGTGTTTTCACTCTTTCTATGATGTCATTCAATGACAGGCTTAAAATTGTTTCTTAAAAAATAAATTTGCTTAAGGTAGGTGGAGTGATACTTGCCTGGTTTCTTAGTGTTTTACTGTTGTGAGCAGACATCATGACCAAGGCGACTCTTATAAAGGACACCATTTAACTGGGACTGGCTTACAGGTTCAGAGGTTCAGACCATTATCATCAAGGTGGGAGCATGGAGGCACCAGGCATGAATGATGCAGGAGGAACTGARAGCTCTTCATCTTCATCTGAAGGCCAGTAGAAGATGGCTTCTAGGCAGCTAGGAGGTGGGTCTTAAAGCCCACACCCACAGCAACACACTTCCTCCAACAAGGCCATACCTCCTAAGACTGTTACTCCCTGGACCAAGCATATTCAAACCAACACATGTGGAATGTGTTCTCTGATCACTAAGGTATTTGTATCCATGGAGTCCTCCTGTTAGTCACACTAAAACGTGATGAAAGGAATAACTGCAAATGTTGCTGCAAAGAAGGATTCCAACTCCATCATTGTAGTTCATGCCTATAATCCTACTACCCAGGGGAGAAAGATAGAGAATGAGGAGTTAAAAGTCAGCCTGCATCACATAATGAATTCAAGGTCTGCCTGTGCTATGGAGAGCTGAAATGGGAAACATTACTGGAGTCCTGTGATCATGAGGGACTCCTTACAGTTCCATGTGGACAACTCACCTTGAAGACATCATATGTGGCATTTGATCCTATTGTGTACGGTGGAACAAAAAGGGAAAGTAAAATGAAATGTTCAGGCATTTACCATGGCAGAATAATGCATAGGCTAACTTCATTTTCATTGTAGATCATGGGAGATGTAAAAGGATCCCTGGCTTAGAAATGTTAATATCCACCAACACTACCTCATAAAAGGTAAATCAATTAAGCAGGTGAGGGCAGGTGCATTGCCAGCCTACTCTGCCAATGCCATAGCTGCTTGCTCACTTGCTCGCCCCCCTTTTTTCTCAATCTGTTTAACCAAATCTAAGCCTTTTTTTCCAGCTTTGAAATCATTGCCTGCCATTCAAACCTGTGGAGGAGAGCTAAGGATGGCATTTGGTTCTGAATTAATACATATTAATGGGCGGCAATACATTTCCACCAGTGCATACATTTACTGGCTATACGATTTGTCATCTAATGCATTTTATTCACCTCCATGTGTAGGAAGTGCATCCAGAATAATATCTCTTGTGATTATTCATTATGAAAATAATGTATTGCTACCAAACGACACCTTTTAAGTAGTTTCATATTCCTTTTTCTTTATATTTAACATATTATCATTACACAGATAGACTAATCCTATTATCTTTGATAACTGGAGGTGACAGCTTTCCAGGAGTCTATTTCACAGAGACAGGTTCAGGTGGGAACTGGGGTCTCCTGCTGATTGGGAATGACACAGGGATGGGGAACAGGTTCTGGGAAAGATGTGACTTTGGATATGAATATGAATGTGAAATGGCAGAGGAGCGGAGAGCTGTTATGTGCTGGCAGTGTTCAGAGCAGTGTGTACGCCATCAGAAGTGAAATGGGAAGGTTGGAAAGTTGAATGAGTAGATGTGATTGAGAGAAAGAGAGACTTGGGAGAGATGGAGAGAGAGAAAAAAAGGAGGGAGTGGGGGGTAGGAGGGGGTGAGAGAGGTGGAGAAGGAGAAGGGATTAGGAGGGAAGAAGACAGGGGCCAGGGAGGGTGAGATGCACAGGGTAGAATATAGAGATGGAAAGAGAGAGAGACAGAGACAGAGACAGAGA
>BDUI01012564.1:0-10314 GCA_002335545.1 Apodemus speciosus
AGAGAGAGAGAGAGAGAGAGAGAGAGAGAGAGAAAGAGAAAAGGATCCCGGAAGCCGTGTCTTAATGAACTTCTAAGTGATAGCTGAAGTAAGGCAAATTTGGGAAGTCCTGAGTTCTCGCTGCTTCTTAAGTTCCCTTCTGTCCTATATGTGTGCCAAAAGAAGGGTTCATGCTAATTAAGAGTAGATCATGTGCTAGGGGTCCCCTAGGAAGAAAAGAGCTGAAGAGCTGGGGCGGGGTGGGGGTGGGGGTGGGGGACTGTTTCAGCCATCTGTCATCAAGACCCTAGAGACCACAGGGCACCTGGAACAAACAGAAGTAGTAATGGACAGGAGGAAAAAACGGTCCTGAACGTCCCCAGCGGGACTTTGCTCCACAGACCCCCAACCCTCTCTGTTCACTAGTGGACAGTTAGGCTCAAACAATTTTCAAAGTATACTTGTGTGTCACCAACCAGACAGGAATCCTGCTCCCTAAGTCTTCACTCAGCTTATTGGGATCTCTGGCACAGCAGGAGTGTCTTTGGTGACCCTTGACTAGGGAGTACCGAGTGTTCCTATCTGGATGCCCCTGGATGCCCGCAGTGGCCTGGAATCTGGTGCTTCCCTTGCCGGAAAGAGCAGGGGCCCTGAGAGGTGGGCTGGACCGGAGAAAGGCTGAAAGAACACAGGAGAGAAGACTGAATAACGGGTCACAAAGTGTTGGGCTCCTTGATGGTCGCACCCAGATTGGCTGCCTCACTCATAAAAACAGCTCACACCTGATGGATGCACAGATGGCTCTCAACCCCTAATTGCGCTCCCCGACCTAAGAAAAGACCAGAATGCTAGGTGAAGCCTCATTTTTTTTTCCAGCCGCATTTGAGAAATTCGCTGTGTCAGAGAAACTAAAAGACTAAGCAAAACCTCTGAAAATCCTAGCCCGATTATTTCATCCACGTGGCACTAGAACAAGCCAGAAAGGGTGTGGGGGGCGGGGGGAAGAGTCACCCGTCCCGCCCTTAAAAGAGTGGAAGGGATTTGCCCGGAGCGCAAACTCTAGACAAGGCCCGGCCGGTGACCGGGCGCGGCGGGAGGGAGGGATCCAGAGAAAGCCAGCCTAGGCCACAAAGCGGCTGAGCCCCGCGGTCCCCAATCCCCGCCCCTCTCTGGGCCACTGCGGTCCCTTTAAGGGCCAAGAGGTGCGCGGTCTCTTTAAGGCAGGTCCTGGTGGTTTCTGTTTTCTGAAGGAAGTGACGGGGGGTGGGATTGAATGAAAAGTGCTGAACGGAGTCGGGAGCTCAGGACTCGGGGCGGCTGGGGGGACACGCACAGGAGGCGCCGTCCGGGACTCGGGGTGCGTGACTGTACGCGGCCCACGTGAATTCGCAGCACGTCGTGGGAAACCTCCGGATTTAGTCTCCCCTCTAGAAGGGGGGACTGCCGGGAACCCCCGAACCGGACCCCCAACTTCGGGCAAACTTTGTAGGCGCGTCTCCCCTCCCCCACGCGGCGCGCCGGGGGCCCCGGGGATGCGGCCCCCTGGCCGCCGCGACGTCCCCTCGGCGCGCCCCGCGCTGCCGCTGCTGCTGCTGCTGTCGCCGCTGCTGCTTGGGGCGCCGCTCGGCGTGGGCGCGGGCAGCGGCTCTCCGGCCGAGCTGCGGGTCCGGGTGAGGCTGCCCGACGGCCAGGTGATTGAGGAGAGTCTGCAGGCGGACAGCGACGCCGACAGCATCAGTCTTGATCTGCGCAAACCCGACGGCACCCTCATCTCCTTCATCGCGGATTTCAAGAAGGTGAGGTACCATCATAGATCCTGTCCCACCCACCACGGGGGGTGGGGGCGGGCGAAAAGCTTGCGATCTTAGCTGTCCGGCGACCCAGGCATCTTCAAGTCTGCAGAAATGAAACGCAGTGCCGAAAGGGGGACGTAACTTGCCCAAGGTCACCTCCCTAACTCGCTGCCCACTCTCTAGCACCCAGATCTGGGTCTTTAGTCTCCTCAGTAAATTCCTCTAGCTTTGGCTCTGAGTAACCAAGTCCCTTCTCACGCACTGACCGACTCCTGTGCCCGCTCCCTCCTCAGCACTCCCAGCTGACACGCCGACGAAAGTTCTGGTTAACCAGGCCTCCCTTCTTGCCACAGCCTCTCTGACTAAAGGGGGAAATCCACAGGTGGCATGAGGACCTTGGCTCTCCCTGTCGCTGTTCCGTGTGAAGTTAGTTTCCTGTCCTCCGCTGTTCTTGGCAAGGAAGCGGTTTCAGGACCTCCAGCCTTGAGCACCATTCCGGGATCGCCTTCCCTGCAGAGCTGTCTGCCCTTGATCCCTCCCGAGTCTGGTAGCAGCTCTCTGCTTTGTGACCTGAAGGGCTGAAAGGCTTAGAGCAAGAGGACCTAGGCAGAGTTGGGGGAGGGGAGGGGGAGGTTCCCCTCACTTGCAAAGGGTTGTTGGTGTCTCAGCCCACCAGGGGCTGGTGAAGTCCACAATTTTGCTGCCTCCCCCCACCCCCACCCCCCGTCTGACTTTCTATCTCTCCCTCTGTGCGGGCTTGATGATGTGGAGAGAGAAGGGATGCTAGAGTTATCAGGGAATGGAACTCCAGGGTGCTGAGTGTCAGTGACCCAACAACAGAAAACTCTGGAAGAAAAGAAGGTGAATGCCACCCCAGTCATCCCAGGAGCCTAAAACAGGAGGAATACAAGGTCAAGGTTATCCAGGGCTACAGAATGAGACCTCATCTCATGGTTGGTAGGAAGAGGGTCTTCTAATCATCCACTCTCCGCTCTTCCCCCTAAAAGGAGGCCTTGCACCCCTCTGTCTTTGGGGGGAGGAACGGAAGTGAGGAATATCCAGGACCAAATAGCCATCCCTCCACTGCACTCCCCTCCCCTCCCCAGCCCTCCTCTC
Source organism: Apodemus speciosus (assembly GCA_002335545.1). Taxonomy (NCBI): domain Eukaryota; kingdom Metazoa; phylum Chordata; class Mammalia; order Rodentia; family Muridae; genus Apodemus; species Apodemus speciosus. The sequence goes on from BDUI01012564.1 coordinate 2,889, forward strand.
YCCTCCACTCCAAAACTGGGAGTTATTTGGAGACCTTGGGGGGAGCAGGGCACTTTAGGCCTGCTAGGGATCCTGTGAGACTGTCATAGTCATCAGAGGGCCCGGGGAGATCCAGTGTTGGGTAGAGTAGAGGTGAGCCTGGCCTGTGGTTCCAGCCTAGGCCCAGGGAGTCATCCTGACTTAGCAGAATGGTAGCCCAGGCTGGCCACACAGGCCCAAGCTGGGTTCTTAGATGCAAACAGGGCCAATGAGCCAGTGTTTGGAGAAAGGGGAGCTGGCCACCCAGCACGTCCCCTGCTTGCCCAGCTGAACTTTAGGAACATTTTCTCTGTGGTGTTCTGGGCAGAATCGATCAGGAGTGGGTATCTAATCTCCCCTCTAAGCCTCTGACCTAAAAGCTAGCCACAGACTGTGCTGCTGTCCACCTGCCCAGTGGCCCTGTGCTGTGACCACCCTGGAGCCTTAAAGAAAGGTTTATCCATCCTTAGGCTCCAAGTCTGAGAGCCAAGCTGGGTGGGGCATGAAAGGCTGGGAGTGGAGCAGAGCTTTTCTAGCCTCTGGCTACAGAAGGTTGTTATGGCTCCGCTCTGAAAGGAGACCAGGAAAGAAAGCACCAGAGGCTGGGACGGGGTGGTGGCCTGGGACGGGGTGGTGGCCTGCCGCGTGGAGGTGGGAGCCCAGGGATTGGGCTGAGCGTGGGGAGAGGGACATCTGGCTGGAGGAGGGGACATTCAGAGTTGATAGCGTGCTCCCTTTAATCCCCAAGGTGGCTCAAACCTTCTTCAACACCCCACCCGCCACCCCCACCCCCTGTTTTTCCAAAAGTTTCCAGGTTAGCCTCTGCCCCCAGAGCTGGCATTTCACACCTGCCCCTGCCATCTCCAAGCTCATGGGGGCAGGGCGGGGGTGTGTGTAGAAGGCACAGAAAGTAGAAAGCCAGCTGTCAGAGGACTTCCTTGGCCCTGGCCAGGGTGGAGTGGGGTACACAGAGCCCTAGGGAGGACAGTGTTTAGTCTACGCCAGCACGGCTCCTCCACTGGCCAGAGCCACTCTGCCTGCCAGCCCTTCCACATGCCGCTCATCTCTCGCTTCTCAAGGCCTCTTGCCTCAAAGCCTTGGTTAGTTCTGTCTAGAAGAAATGAGTTTTCCTGTAGAAAACAGCCCAGAAGTTGCGTTTTGTGCACCCCACCCATTTAGGGACTGCTTTAGGGGGAAAAAATAATCCTGAATCTCCTTGGGAATATGGATGCTTGGAATCTGATCGCCATTGGGAGACACAGTGCACACTGAAGGAGGCAAGTCCAGTCGGCCACCCGTGAGTGAGCTGGTCAAGGCGGTCAACCGCTGTCCAGGTGTTTGATCTCTCTGGGCCTTCAGTTCTTCATCTGTAAAATGGGTTAGCCTTGGCACCTACCCTGAGGCCTTGGGCAGAGCTGAATGTGGGGCAAAGCGCATAGGTATGCCCTCTCTGCTGCTGGGGCTTTGTCCAGTGCTCAGGAGAGGAAGAAGCCCTTAGCTAGCTCGGAGGCTGGCTCAACCCACTCCTCAGCCAGCCTCCTTCCTGGTCGGTTTGAATTAAAGAGGTTGAAGCAAGAGATCACAAAGAAAGTCCACAAGGAACCTAGGGAAGACTAGGATCTCTCTTTGCCTCTTGTCTTCTTACTGACTTGGAGGCAAGGTCTTCAAATAAAGCCCAGACTGATCTTGGCCTTGAATTCCCGGTGTGGTCCAGGTTAGTCTGAAACTTATGTTTTATCTTTAATTTTTTTTTTTTTACACAATCTCACTATGTAGTGTGACAACACTTTTTTCTGAGAAGCTACACACAGGTCTATTCACCCCAAATATGGAACCTGGGACAGATCAATGTACCAAGTCCAGTGAGTTTTCTTGGGGTTACTTACAGGCATATGAATGAGCTGTTACTTACGGGAGCAGAAATGACTCAAAGTAGATGCATCCATCACCGAGGCCCACCTCCCACCCCCCACAACCCCCCATCTCCCTCCACCCCCTCACCCCACCTTGGTGATCACTCACAAATGCTGGGAACCTGGAGCATCTTCGCAGTCTGAAGGCAGCTCAGCCGGTTGGAGAGTGCCTTTTCAAGGTGCCTCAATTGTTCTAAACCTCTTTCAGGCAGCTTGTCTGGATTTTGCAGTCTTTTACAGAGCTAGGCTGGCCTGGGCGTCTTCTTTGAAACTTCGCTTTTAGTATTTACTCGGAGAGGAGGAGCCTAGTGAATCAGGTCAGTTTCAGGGACTTCCCGAGGCTCTTTTGAGTTTCTTAACTTCCGGCATCAGGAGCTTCCCTGCAGGGTAGAATGTTTCAATCTCCCTAGAAACTGTTACACAAGTCTAGCCTGGACCTCTTCCCTGACTCACAGTCTCAAGTGATAGGATCGCAGGTGTGAGCCTCCACTAACAACCACCTTCTCCTGGAAGCTGTTGGACCAATGGCTAGCCAGCCCCTCCGGGCAGCAGTCAACCTTGGACTAAGTAAACCTAGGGTTTCAGAGACACCCTTGCGCAGGAGTGGTCCTACCCCTTACACAACCCCTTCCCAGCCCCACCTTCTTCCCAGATTAAGTATCCAGGACCAATAGACTGTTCCTCACCTTGCTGCATCCTGGCCCCAAAGCTGGTAAAGCAATCAGTCATTCATGGGACACTAGAGCCCGGACCTGGCTGGCAGATCCCATGAGCAGCATGGAATGTCCTGTGTCACATGGTTGTCCTGTGCCACCTGAAGCCCTTCCTCAGGCTAATGCCAGGCTCACCGAGCTATAACTGAAAGAACGCCTGCGTGCCGTGACTCAGTGGCTTAGAAGAGTCACCTGGGGAGTTTGCAGGTTTTCAACACCAGTAACTGAACCCCACTTCACTAAATCAGGACATCTGAACAGGAGAGCCAGGCAATTGGGGTTCTTTAAGGAATGTCAGGTGAAGGTAGAGGCAGGAGATTAGATGCCAGCCTGGGCTACATGAGATCCATTAAAAGGGGGTGCGGAGTTGTGGATGGGGCTCAGCGGACAGTCCTTGCCTATCGTGCAGGAAACCCTGGGTTTGAGCCTTAACCCCACATACATTGAGCACAGTTATGCCTATCTATAATCTAGCACATGGGAAGTAGAGACAGGATGATTAGTCATTCAAAGTAATCCTCAGCTATATAGTGAGTTTAGGGCCAGCCCGGGCTACATGAGATCCACACACACTCCCACCCCCAACTCTAATGTGTTAGTGTTGGTTCTAGGTATTGAACCTAGGGCCTTATGTATTCTTCTGCTGAGCCTCATACCCTACCCTCTCCAGCCCCCAGTGTACTATAAGCAGTCATGCTCTGGGCCTAAATCAATATGCCCCCCCCCATAGGAACTCTAACTCCTAAATAAATACAGTGAGCAACACTCTTTATACACGCTATCATCCAGGCCCTACATATGCAATCTGACCTGCACGTATCTAGCCACTGACACAGTGATAGCAGACATGGCACCATCCCTACTCTGGCTGCTTATCTGACAGTCCTCTGAGTTCCCTCCCCCATGTCGGTATCTCCGACAAAGCTCTCCATCCCCCCATCTGGATGTCCAACAGCAGGGGAAGGAATGAGTCACATCGCAAGCTGCCCGGTTTGGTGATGGCCGCAAGGGGAAGGTGGTGCTGGAAGATATGAAGAAAGTCATGAGTGACTGCATGGGGTGAGGGAAATGTAGGAGAAGAGGGGGGAAAGGTGAGGAGGCAAGGGATCCTGGGGACCCGTGGGCTGGAAGCTGACAGGGAATGCCAACACCCAGAGCCACTGAGGGCGACGGCTCAGCTCGGGGTCACTCCAAAGGCACAAGGATCCAGGGAGATTAGAAACTTGCTTCCTCGTCCTGGGTACCAGTGGTAGGTGGAAGCCAGCGGGAAGAACCATCCAGAAAACATCAGAGTCCCTGCCCCAGCTCAAAGGCAGGGTTCCCGTGGGACAGCCGAGTGAGGACCCGCAGTATCCACATGGACACTGTCCCACGAGACTGTCACAGGGGTAGGACAAGAGGAGAAGCTGTAAAGGTCCTACATCCTACCCTGGTCTGTGTTGGGGGCCCCTAGGGTTTGTGGCATGGAAGATATGGGTTGAAAGGCAGAGGGTAGTAAAAATGTGTGTGTGGGTGGGTGTGGGTGGGTGTCACATGTGCACCCACGTTGTGGGGGTACATATGCAAGTGTGCATGTCTGTGTGTGTACACTTGCGTGTTGGCACCAGGGTTACCATCAGGTGTCTTCCCCAGTCACTCTCAACCTTGTTAGTTTTGAGTCAGAGACTTTCACTGAACCTGGAGCTTATGGATTCTGTGAGGCTGGCTGACCAGTGCAGCTTTATAAACTCTCTCGCTTCTCTGCCTGCCCAGAGCTAACATTACAGGTGTGTGCAACGGTGCCCCGTTCTTTACACGGGCACTGGGGATTTGAGCTTGGGTCCTCACGAAGAGCAGCAGGCAGTTTACCAACTGAACCGTCACCCACCCACCCCCCATCCCCCCCCCCCGCCCCCAAAGTCCTTTTGAGGAAGGAGAGCTTCTGGAGCACAGAGCATTTTCTCAGGAGTTYGCAGGAAGGAAAGAGACCAGGCTGTGTATGTGGGGTTCTTGGATCCAATCCTAGTCCTCCCTCCATACCCGAGGAAGTCCTCCTTGCATCGGGGGTGCAAAGCTTTGCCTGTGGTTCATGTGTGTGCTTCCTGGCCTCTAGCTGGCATCTCGTACCCCCCATAGAGATGCTATGTCCAGGTACAGTGCTATCCTGAAAACGGCCACCCGGAGCCACTGGTGTAGCCTGCTGGAGAGACTGCCGAAAAGAGAAGGGGTGGAGTTTGTTCTTGGACTCCTCAAACTATAGATGAGTAGTGGGTGAGCCCACAGACACTTTCTCCACAGACAGGCAGGCAGGGGACCCAACCTGGAGGTGCAGACTGCATAGGTATGTAGCAGTCACTCCAAAATCACACATGGCTCAGTCGCCTGCCTCGCCGCACCATGAAGCACATTCGCCTCTGTCCCTGCAGATGCACAAACTGAGCTTGGAAGTGACCTTGGTGACAAGGTCTGACAGCTGGTGTCGACCCAGGATTAGCTCCCAGAGATAGATCTTTTTACCACATTCTGGCTAAGTGGGCTACTCCAGCTCTCTGAGTGAGTTCCTTCCAAAAAGATGAAACACGCCGTGCAGAGTCAGGAGTGCAGAAGAACAAGGAGTGCCCCAAAATCTACAAACACTTCTTTCTATGCACTTGGAATGGGCCCTGTCTCCCAGACTCATAATTGCCAGAGGATCAAGGCTTGGTTCCGCGGCAGTGCCGTGGGTGGTCCTGGGGTGGGGTGGGGGTGGGGGTGGGGGGGCTGAAAGGCCAGGCTAGCTTTGAAAATAGGTCCCAAATACTTCTAGTTATTCTCTGCATTATTTCATTTGTTTGTTTGTTCATTTATGTGTTTATTATTTATTTTGCTATTTCCTAGCTATGTAATGCAACAGGTCACTTAGTGTCTCTGAGCCTGGGCGCCATTTCCTAGGCAGAGTGACCGAGGGGGACTTTGCAGAAAAAGGGACCCATGAGAAGTGTAGTTCCAATGCAGGCAGCCAAGCAGGCCCCTCTGCTGCATCTCTCCATCATCCACACATGTAATGGCACCTTTTTTTTTTTTTAACCGCACTAGGGACCATTCCATCAGTAGGAGCTTCTGTCCCTTAAACTGGCAAATGTTTACCTACCTGTCACTGGGGATTCAGATGAAGGACGGAGGGGGGGGGATGAGGGAGGCCGGAATCTGAGTGAGAGGGAAGTATGACACCCCGTGTCAGGAGCCCTGACTCAGCTAGACAGTGGGGAGCAGTTGATCCACATAAAGCCTCCCATTGTTCCCCTGGGGCAGTCAGGATGGCGGTGACCTTTGGGATTTGGCTGACAGAGCATGGGGGGCTGTTAGGAGGGCTGGGGACTGGCAGTGAGGGCTACTGGTCCTGGTTAATAGTCATACTAACCCTATAACAAGAAGCCTCTGTCCAGGCCTGGATGAGGTCTGTGTGCAGCGATGGGAGGGGAGGGGCAGGGAGGGATGCCTTAAGTATCTTGTAGCATCCTGCCTCTGGCTTGAATACACCTCCTCCTATGCCTGGGAAAGCTAGGCAGAGCTGCAGAGGGGCTCCTGAATCTGCCATTGGCAGCTTGGGTAGGGAAGGCTCTAGCTCTGCAGTCCCCAGCCCCACCCCGGTGAAGCTGGCCCCTGTCTAGTCATGAAGCAGTCCCAGCCAGGAGCGGAGGAATAAATATTTAGATTGGCCTGGCCTGGGCCCCAGAGTCACGCGGTCTGGTGATGAGAAGGAGACCGAGATGGCAGAGCACACTCCCAGGAGGCAGTGAGCCCCAACTGTCCAGTAGCAAGGGGGCTTGGGGCTAGCAGAGGTGGGGGTAGGTGCTGCTTGTGGAGGTTCTGGAGTAGAGAGTGGCCAGTGGCTGTGCCACACATACACGCATGTACACACACACACACACACACACACACACACACACACACACCAGAAAGGCAGCTCTGTTCCCAGGGCCCCCTCGGTGTTCATCTGCTCTGTAGCAGAAAGTGTGAGGGTAGCAGGGTCTGAGACTGAGCACCTAGCTACCTGATGCCCCAGGAAGCTTCTGGAACCTGTACCACAGTAGGGCATCATGAGAGCCCTGAAAGCTAGGAGCTGGAATCTGGGAGCTTGGGAGGGTTAGGGAGGCTGAGATGTGTGACTGAAGGGCCTGCGTGAGGAGGGTGAGGAGGGCGGCTGGGCTGTGGGTAAGACTGTGTGAGCGGGAGCCTGCTGGGTGTGAAAGATGAGCAGGAGATTCGCAGAGGGAGGGAGACAGGGAGACCAAGGAAATGTGGCTGAGATAGAGGGTATGGGATGGAGGTTTCATTGTGGAGAAACTGAGGACGAGAACTCAGCCTCTCTCTCTCTCTCTCTCTCTCTCTCTCTCTCTCTCTCTCTCTCTCTCTCTGTGTGTGTGTGTGTGTGTGCGCGTGTGTGTGTGTGTGTGTGTGCATATATTGTGTGTAATAGGAGCCTTTTTGTGCAAAGAGGACGTTTAGGAACAACAGATCTGTGTGAAAGATGGCAGCCTGTGGCCTGCGGTTAGGGAAAGCCAGGATAAGTCTGGGTGCATCAGCCGAGGCTAGACAACGCAGCGTGTTACCTTCTCCCCTGACTCGGTTCGAAAGGCAGCTCCGGAAAGGCTCGCTGCTCCTATCTTAGCCCATCACAGGTCCAGGTCTCCCTCTGCAGTGTTGTTTCCCTCCCCCAGCAGGAAACACTCCCTGGGCCTCTTTGGGAAAGCGTCCTGGAGGGCCCACACAGGGTGTCTCCTGTCACGGGTGTGTTTCCAGGACAGCTGTCTGCCATCATTT